>PVKU01007188.1:59912-91533 GCA_004027475.1 Anoura caudifer
AATCTTGGCTAATGTAATTATGATGTGCCTTGGTGTGTTCCTCCTTGGGTCCACCTTCTTTGGGACTCTCTGAGCTTCCTGGACTTCCTGGAAGTCTATTTCCTTTGCCAGATTGGGGAAGTTCTCCTTTATTATTTGTTCAAATAAGTTTTCCACTTGTTGCTCTTCCTCTTCCCCTTCTGGTACCCCTATAATTCAGATGTTGGGACGTTTAGAGATGTCCTCTATGTTCCTAAGCCTCTCCTCATTTTTTTGAATTCTTCTTTTTTCCTTCTTTTCTGTTTGGTTGTTTCTTTCTTCCTTCTGGTCCACTCCATTGATTTGAGTCTCAGTTTTCCTCCCATCTCTATTGGTTCCCTGTGTGTTTTTCTTCATTTCACTTATTGTAGCCTTCATTTGTTCATCTAATTTGTGAGCAAAACCAACCAATTCTGTGAGCAACCTGATCACCAGGGCTTTGAACTGTGTATCTGATAGGTTGGCTATGTCTTGGTTGCTTAAATAAATTGGCTCTGGGGCTTTGATTTGTTCTCCCGTTTGAGCCTTTTTTTTTTTTTTTTTTGGTCTGGTCACAGCTGTAACATGGTGAGGGGCAGAGCCTTAGGTGTTCCCCAAGTCAGGGCAGCACAGTTGCTGGGTAGAGATCCTGTATGTAGTGCGGGGTCTGAGAGGGAATAATGGTGCTTGCTCTTCTCTCTCTAGGATTCCAGTCTCTTCCGCTGCTTCCCCTTTGCTTGGATTATCTGTGCGAGAATGTGGGAGTGCCTGGTCAGCCAGCCACCTTGCACGGCCTCACTGGGTCTGCACCGCCACCCTGTGTCCGGGGTCTGCTAGCCACCACCTGTGTGCCTGGGATCTGCCAGCTGCTGCTGCCTGGGCACCAGGGTCAGCCAACCTGCCATAACTCCACCCCTCTTACTGGTCTGGATGAATGGTTCCTGGACTTCCATACAGTTCAATTTTCTATCAGTTCTGGTTGGGTTTTTTTTTTGTTTGTTTGTTTCTAAATCTTTGTTGTCCTTAATTTTGGTTGTGAGAAGAGGCACAGTGTGTCCACCTATGCCTCCATCTTAGCCAGAAGTCCTTCATCTGTTTTTGAGGTTTTTTAATTGAAGTTGATTTCTAGTTTCATGCCATTGTGATCCAAGGCTTTATATGATTGCAATTTTCTTAAATTTGGTGAGACTTATTTTGTGTCCTACCATGTGGACTGTCTTTGAGAATGGTCTATGTGCACTTGAGAAGAGTGTGTATTCTGCAGCTTTGAGATTAAACCTTCTGTAAACATCAATTCAATCCACTCAATTTAGTGTGTCATTTAAGGTCGCTGCTTTCTTGTTGATTTTTTTGCCTGGAAAATCTATCCATTGGTGAAGTGGGGTGTAAAATCCCCTACAATGACCATATTGCTCTTCTTTAAAGTCCTCCAAGATTTTCTTTATATATTTAGGTGCTCTTATATTGGGTGCATATATGTATGCAAGAGTTTTATCTTCATTTTGTAAGTCTATTTAATTGATTATGCTATTGCACTTTTCCCAAAATTTCCCCCATTATCATCCCTCTGCCCTGCATCCCCCAACCCTTTGGCACTCCTTCCCTTAGTTCCTGTTCATGGGTTGTTTTATATGTTCTTTGAATTCTCTGTTTCCTGTACCATTTTGACCTCTCCCTATTTTATGCCTACCAATTATGCTTCTTATTCCCTCTACCTTTTTCCTCTATTCCTCCCCCTCCCTTCCCACTAAAAACCATCAATGTGAGGCCCATTTCTCTGATTCTGTTCCTGTTCTAATTGTTTGCTTAGTTTTTGTGTTAAAAGTTTTTTCTTTTTCATTTTTTTAGGTTCATTTGTTGATAGTTGTGAGTTTGTTGTCATTTTACTGTTCATAGTTTTTGATCTTCCCCAATTTCTTAGATAAGTCCCTTTAACATCTAATATAATAAGGGCTTGGTGATGATGTACTCCTTTAACTTGACCTTATCTGAGAAGCACTTTATCTGCCCTTCCATTCTAAATGAAAGCATTGCTGGATAGATCAATCTTGGATGTAGGTCCTTGACTTTCATGACTTGGAATACTTCTTTCCAGCCCCTTCTTGCCTGTAAGGTTTCTTTTGAGAAATCAGCTGATAGTTTTATGGGCACTCCTTTGTAGGTAACTCGTTCCTTTCCTCTTGCTGCTTTTAAGATTCTCTCCTTATCTTTAGTCTTGGGTAACTTAGTGATGATGTGCCTTGAGTAACTTAATGATGATGTCCTCTTTGGGTCCAACTTATTTGGGACTCTGGGCTTCTCGAATTTCCTGGGAGTCTGTTTTCTTCACCAGATTGAGGAAGTTTTCCTTCATTATTTGTTCAAGTAAGTTTTCAATTTCTTGCTGTTCTCCTTCTGGCACCCCTATAAATCAGATATTGGAACACTTCAAGTTGTCCCAGAAGTTCCTAAGGCTCTCTTCATTTTTTTGAATTCTTGTTCCTTCATTCTGTTCTGGTTGGATGTTTATTTATTCCGTCTGTTCCAACTCAATGCTTTGAGTCCTGGTTTCCTTCCTGTCACTGTTGGTTCCCTGAATATTTTGCTTTATTTCACTTTGGATATCTTTAATTTTTCATCTAAGCTCAATCAGTTCTGTGAGCATTTTGATTGCCAGAGCTTTAGATTCTTCATCAGATAGGTTGGCTGTTTCCTTATCATGTATCTCTCTTTCTAGAGTTTTGCTCTGTTTTTTTTTTTTCTTTTTTCATTTGGGCCATATTTCTTTGTCTCAGAATACTTGTTAAGTTGTCAGGGGGCAGGGCTTTAGGTATTCACCAGGGCTTGGCAGACCTTCTTGCTGTGCTGTTGAACTGTCTGGGGGCAGGGGAACAAAGAGAGAATAATGCAGGTCTCCTGCTCAGCTGTAGTCCCACTTTTCAACAAACACTTATGTGAGACTGGGAGGTTCTCCCCCCATGGCAATCCCCACTGTGGTCCACAGTCAGCTCTGAGTCTCAGCTTCTGGTTTGGTCAGCACCACCTGCACAGTACACACCTCACGGTGGGTCCTTTTAGCAAGCTCTTCCCACAGGGTCCACTGCCTTGAGGCAGGTTCCATCTTACTGGTCTGGTTGGTCTGGTAGACTGTTTCTTTAATTCCTTGGTTGTCGGAGTTCCATGCAGTTTGATTTTCTGTCACTTCTGGTTGTTTATTGATTTTGAATTGGTTGCTATCCTTCTTTTGGTTGTGCAAGGAAGTGAAGGGTTTCTACCTATGTGTCCATCTTGCCTGGACTTCCTGAGTTATATCTTCTTATTGGATTGATACCTTAAGTATTATGTAGTGACCTTCTTTGTCTCTTGTTATGGCCTTTGTTTTTAAGTTTATTTTGTCAGATATAAGTATTGCTACCACAACTTTTTTTGTCTTTCTTTGTATGGAATGTTTTTTTTTTCATCCCTTCACTTTCAGCCTTTGTAAATCTTTTGTTCTTAGCGGTGTCTCTTGTAGACAGCATATATATGGCTCATGTTTTCTTATCCATTGTGTTACCCTATGTCATTTGATCGGAGCATTTATTCCATTTACATTTAAGGCTATTTTTGATAGATAGGTTATTCACTGCCATTTTATTCCTTTATACCTATGTTCCTCTCTGTCTGTATTTATTCTTTTTAAGCATCCTTTATTTCACCTTTGCTTTTAAATGATAGCCTTGCTGGATAGAGTAGTCTTGGTTGCATGTCCTTGCTATTCACCACTTTGAATACTTTATGCCAATCCCTTCAGGCCTGAACTGTTTCTGTTGATAAATCAGCTACAGTCTTATTGGAACTCTCTTGTAGGTAACTGATTGGTTTTCTTTTGCTGCTTTGAAGATTTTTTTTGTCTTTAAACTTTGCCATTTTAATTATGATGTATTTTGGTTGGGTGTCCTTGAGTTAATCTTAATTGGGGCTATCTGTGCTTCATGAACTTTGTGTTATTTTTTCTTCACCAGATGAAGGAAGTTTTCTGTCTTTATTTCTTCAAACAGGTTTTCTATATCTTGTTCACTTTTTCTCCTTTAGGTATTCCTATGATGCACATAGTTATTTTTCATGTTGTCCCAAAGTTCCCTAAACCTTCCTTGTTTTTTAAGTCTTTTTTCTTTTTTGTTGTTCTGATTAGGTTTTTTTCACTTTATCTTCCAAATCTCTGATTTGACCCTCTCTTTCCTCCAGCCTGGTTTTAATTCTTTCTAGAGTATTCTTCATTTTACATATGGTGATCATCATTTCTAACTGGTTCTTATTCACAGTTTCTACATCCCTTTTCAAACTGATGTGGTAGTTCTCACTAGTTTTTTGTAGTTCCCACTAAGTTCCTTGAGCATCCTTATAACCATTACTTTCAACTCTATATATGATAAATTACTTGCCTCAATTTCATTTAGTTCCTTTTCTAGGGATTTTTGTCTTTCACTTGAGGTTGTTTGTGTCTCCATTTTAGCTGACTCTTTTTGTTTTTTTTCTAAGTATTGGATAGGTCTGCTTTGACTTTCTGTCCTCATGGGGTGGCCTTATGTGTCAGAAGACTGTGGAACTAGTGGGGCAATCTCCTTGATCTCCTAAGCTGGATGCTCTAGGAATGTTCCTTGTATGGGTTACGTAGGCTCTCCTGTTGTATTTGAGTATTGATTTTTGTTGACCCATTTCCTGATGGCATCTCTCCTCCATCAGGCTTGCTGCGAGGCTCAACCCCACAACATCTTGTATGCTGCTATATAGGTGCTGATTGAACAAAACAAACAACACAAATAAAAAGAACCAAAACAATAAAAAAGTTCCTGACAACAACAGCCAAATCAAAGACAAAAGGGCATAGAATAATAAAATTGGAAAGAAAAATGAACTAGTAAAAAAAGAATACAAGAAGACCAAAGGAAAGAAAAATAATTATAATAGGAGAGGAAGAGAACTAACAAGAGTGAGTGTGGAGGGGCTCTGCCCTCAGAGCCCCACCTGTCCGCCGCAGATGAAAATAAAACTACCAAGACATGATCTGCTTGGGGAGGAGAGGTGGCCAATCTCTCAAAGGATAAGGGCTAAGAGCCCCTTCCTCAATGGTTTTTATTAGGTTCATAACACACACGAATACAGGTAAAGCTCATCAATCAATGTCAGGCAGCAAGGATCAAACAATAGATAACATTTCAAAGAACTCTGAGGGCTTAATTGAGTCAAGGTCTGTCAGCTAAGGGGTTACAAAACTTTGGGAGACAATCTCATTTCCTCCTCAGACCCTTATCATTTAAATGAGAGCACTCTTAGCAAAGCAGGGTTCACAGGACTTTATGAATTCTTTCTTATGCCGGATCACCCAGGGAGCTGCTCTAGCCAGCACAGGGCTGCACTGCCCTCCGTCATAGTTTCAGGCTTAAGTGGATTGAGACCAGGAAGCTGGAGATAAGGAAAACTTCTCCCAGATGGATTGGGGACTGAGGCTATGTCAGAATAGCAGGGGAGCAAGGGTCCATCACCCCCTCTTTCCTGCAGCCCCCTGAGTCCTTCCTTGAGGGCCTTCCAAGTGGTCATGCCCGGCTTAGATGACCCCTCCCTTGAAGGAATATTACCTGACCTTAGCTAATGACCAAACATTGGAGGCCAGTTATGGATGAAGTAGAAGCAGCACTCCTGTCAAGGAGATAAGCTTTGTCTCTTTAGTGGCTTACAGTCTGAAGGTTGCTCACTCAACCTAGCCATGGGGTGCAGTTACAACTCCTGAAACCAGGCAGAATGGTCCCCAACAAGTGAGGAGCTGAAAGATAAAATTGCCAAAAAGCACAAAGAAAGGGAAAGAATAAGAAAGAATAGGAAAAGGAAAGAGGAAGGAAAATGGAGTAAGAAAAGGGAAGAGTAAAATACGAGATATAAAAGAAAGAATGACAGAGAATTGAAGGAAAAATAATAAAAAGGCTATGCAAAGAAAAAATAATGAAAATAGTGTTAAAAATGAAGTGGAAATCATATCAGCAGAGTTTAGTGCTTGCCTGCTGGGTCCTCCCTTTGAATATCGCTCTGCTGTTGTCTGAAGCTGGAGTAAGCCAATTCCAGATGCTGTCCACATCTGATTCTCAGTGGCCTATTTGAAGCTACAAGTGATCCACAGTCTACGGTTGTCTTTTCTAGGCTTGGCTGCACCAAGGATGGGTACTGCTGTGTTGTGAGACTGGCTTTTATCAGCATAGGGCCCAGGGGAGGGTTAGCAAATGATCAAAGGCACTGCAAGATCCACCTCCACCTGGATGTACCTACTGGCCTGCTGTCTGTCTTAGTGTAGCTGCTGACCCAACTATTTCTGAGAGGGCTTCTGGTGGATTTGGGAGGATGGGAACTGCGGAACCCACTTGTGAGGTGCTGTTCAGACTTCCAGGAAGCTGGTGTGTGTGTTCCTCCATTTTTGCATCACTCATCTGAATCTGTCCTAGTTTATTTCCCTTAACTCAGTAGGGCAGAGCCCCTTGTGGAAAAATTGGTGTGATACAAAGAGATCTGATCAGATCACTGGGGAGGAGTAGGGAGAGAGCATACAAGAAGGTTACCCAAGGCAATGGCAAACAGCCTAGGACAGGATTGGCTGAGAAGTTGAATACCTCTGGAGCACATGGAATTATGGGCCAGAAGATTTAAAATAGAAGGATGGCAGAGACTGGCTCTTGGATTCTCTTCCTGGAGGATGCCTGGATGGTTGTGCTACACAGCTGCCTGCATTTCCTAAAGGGTGATATTTCAGGTAGGAGTAAAAACTTTGGGCATAGCCTAGGATCAGGCTGGCCTGGCAGTGGATGACATGGTTATTCTTTTCTGGGTATTCTAGAGAGGATGGGCTCTGAAGCAGAAGACTGCCATTCTTCCAAAGTTGTGTAGGTTTCGTATATTATGCTGTTTTAGTTTGTAAACTAATCCTACAGTAAAAAGATAAAAACTAATAAGGGGAGTGATAGGGGAACTCAGGAGTAAAGAGCTTAGCCTTAATTGATAGGCTTTAGTGATTAAAGCTGCAATTAAAGAGTTTAGTCTTAATTGTAGTCTGAAGTGATTAAAGCTGCAACTATGGAGTTAAAAATTTTAGTGCTCATTGATAGACTTAAGTGACTAATGCATGTGGAAAGCTGTTATTCCAAATTGTGTAGCTTTTGAATAAAGGCTCCTTTCCTTTACTACCAAACTTTTGCTTCTGGAATTTTGCCTAGAAGGTGGCAGTGGGCAGCAGGACCCCACTTGCTGTTCAGTAATAGGTGGGGTCTCCAGAGCCCAGAGTTTTTGTCTGCTGGAAGTCAGGAGGGCATTTTTGTGGCTCTCCCATGAGGAAGAAGTGTCTACCTGGTTCCTGGGAATGTGTATGGGATGGTTGTGCCCTAAATCCAATCTCTGATATCCCCTGTATTTGCCCATGTTTGTCTCCTCAGCAGAGGTTAAGATGTACGGTTTCCCTTACTTGCCAAAGTAAGGGAAAAGAAGAAAAGTAAAAAAGATCTGAGGTGGGGGCAGCAGAATTCCAGAGTATGGTGCAGGCAGTACTCCAGAGGGTGGAGTGAGGTAATTATTTTTTCCCTGGGAGGAGCTTGCTGTCCTTAAGAAAAATGGCTGTTGCAGGTTTGAGATATCTCCCTGCACTGGGAACCCAGCAGACATTCCCCCGTGTCTCTCCCCAAAGCCTCCCACTCCATACTTTCCTCAGGCAACTCCAGAAAACACTGTCCTCCTTTTGCCTGAGCCCAAGGTGAGTGGCTATGAATAAGAAACC
Organism: Anoura caudifer; assembly: GCA_004027475.1. NCBI lineage: Eukaryota > Metazoa > Chordata > Mammalia > Chiroptera > Phyllostomidae > Anoura > Anoura caudifer. The sequence continues at coordinate 67,681 of PVKU01007188.1, forward strand.
TGTGCTTTGGCCCTCTAGGAGATTAAAAAAAATAGTGGCTTTGTCTCCAGCAGGTTCCATCTCTCCCCAGCAGACAAAAACTCCATGGCCTTTCACCACAGGATGTGATGTGGGTGGCTGATCCCAGCATAGTCATTCTGTGCTTGGGAGCTCAGTCTGGGGTCCAGGCTTCACTCCTTTCAGGGGAAGCTCCAAAAGCTGTGCCATACAGCTGCCACCAACAGAAGTGGAGCTGTCCCCCTTCATGTCCCCACCCTTTCTACTAGTCTCAAGGTGGTTTCTGTCCATCCTTGGTTCTGCATTAACCACTGACTACATCTTATTGACCAGAACTTAGTCAGAAGACTACTTAGCTTCAAGAGATGCTGGGAACTGTAGTTTTTCAGCTGATTTCACTAAGTTTTGGAGGCAGGATGTCCAAGATAAGGATGTCAGCACAGTCAAGTTCAGGTGAAAGCCCTCTTTCAAGTTGCAGACTACTGACTTCTCACTGTGTCCTCACTTGCTGAAAGGTAAAGATCTCATTTAAATCCATCTGATCTCGTGTGTCATTTAAGACCATAATTCTCTTGCTGATTTTCTGTTAGGAGGATCTATTTATTCATTTCAATGGGTGATAAAGATCCCCTACTATGGCTGTTTTACTTTCAATCTTTCTTTTTGCTTGTATCAAGATTTACTTTACATATTTAGGTGTTTCTATATTGTGTGATGTATGTTTACCGGGGTTATATCCTCTTGTTGGATTGCTCCTTTTATCATTATGTAGTGTCCTTCTTTGCCTCTTAATGCAGTCTTTTTTTTAAAGTCATTTTGTCTGATATAAATATTGCTACCATAGTTTTTTCTTTCATTTTCATTTGCATGAAATATCTCTACTCTGTGTGCATCTTTCATTTTGAGGTAGGTCTCTTGTAGATGGCATATGTACAAGTCTCACTTTTTAATCCATTCAGCTACTTTATGTCTTTGGATCAGTGCATTTTAGCTATTTGTGTTTAAAATGATTATTGATATGTATGCATTTACTGCCATTTTATTCTTTTAACTATGTTCCTCTGATTTTTTTTTTTCTTCTTCTACTTCTTAAAGCAGGCCCTTTGATATTTCTTGTAATACTGGTTTGATGGTAATCCTTTCATTGATTCTTGTCTGGGAAGTTCATTGCTCCTTAAATTTTAAATGATAGCCTTGCTAGGTAAAATATTCTTGGTGGTAGGCCCTTGCTTTTCATTTCTTGGAATACTTCATGACAATCCCTTCTGGCCTGAAATGTTTCTGTTGAGAAATCATCTGACAGTCTTATGGGAGCTCCCTTGTAGGTTACTGTCTTTCCTTTGTAGCTTTTAGATTTTTTTTTTGTCTTTAACCTTAGCTATTTTAATTATGATGTTTCTTGGTGTTGACCTCTTTGGGTGTTTCCTCTTTTGGACTCTCTGCATTTCCTGGACTTTTGTGTCTTTTTTTCCCATCAAGTTTGGGAAGTTGGGCCATTATTTCTTCAAACAGTTTCTTGATCCCTTGCTCTCTCCTTCTGGTATCCCTACAATGTGGCTGTTTTTGTGTTTCATGTTGTTGCAAAGGTCCCTTAAATTGTCCTCATTTAAAAAAAATGTATGCCCTGCTGCTTGGGTGTTTTTTTTTTTCAACTTTGTCTTTCAACTTGCTGATTCGATCCTCCGTTTCTTCCACCTACTGCTCATTGCTTCTGATGTATTCTTGATGTCCAATATTGTAGTCTTCATTTCTAAGTGGTCCTTTTTTATGGTTCCTATGTTGTTTTTCATGCTGTTGTAATTCTCATTATCATACTTGAGCATCCTTATAACCATTCCTTCAAACTCTATAAATTGCGTTCTTTCCTTTCATTTAGCTCTTTTTTTTTTTTTTTTTTTTTGTTTTTTTTTTTTTTTTTTTTTTTTTTTTTTTTTTTTTTTTTTTTTTTTTTTTTTTTTTTTTTTTTTTTTTTTTTTTTTTTTTTTTTTTTTTTTTTTTTTTTTTTTTTTGTCTTCCTATTTTATCTGCCTCTTTGTGTTTTTCTATGTATTAAATAGATCTGCTATGAATCCCAGTCTTGGTAGGGTGGCCTTATGTAGTATGTATTCTGTGGGATCCAGTGGCACAGTCTCTTTGATCACCTGAGGGGGCTGCTCCAGGAATGTCCCTTGTATGGATTATGCGGGCCCTTCTGCTATAGTTGAGTCTTGAGTGCTATTGGCCTGTTTTTGTGTGGGGTCAACCCTCAGGCTGGCTGACTGTGAGGATGAACATCGACATCCACAGTGCATGAGCTGCTGTGCAGGGGCTGACCATATGAAGTTGAATTTGGCCCTGCAAGTTTTGATGCCTTCTGAGCTCTCCCTTTGGATATGCCAGTTATGGTGCTTACAGGATCTTGCTCTAATGTTTTCTGAATGTTGCCACTGAGTGTTTTGGTTTTGGACTTTTGGGGAGGGATTTTGGTTCAGGACAGTGTCAAATGCTTTTTGTACCTGTCCTGCAACTTGTTTGGAGCTACAAGCAATTCACTGTTTGTGGCTGCCTCTACTGGGCTTGGGTGTGCATGGGGAAGGACCAAGCTATGCACCATGGATGGCTTTTGCCAGCACCAGGCCCAGAGGCATGTCAGCAAAAGTCCCAAGTCACCCCAAGATCCACCTTTGGCTGCCTATGACTTCCCACTGCCTGTTAGGTTCAGTCACTGACAGGGCCTGTGGTGGAGTTGGGAGGTTGGACCTCCCATTACACCAGCTTTTTTGTTAGTTTGTTTTCCTTTTCACAAAATATCTTTTTTCATCCCTTCACTTTCATTCTGTGTCTCTTTTGATTTGAATTGGGTCTCTTGTAGGCAGCATATGTAAGAATCTTTTTTTCTTATCTATTCAGCCACCCTATGTCTTTTGATATGAGCATTCAATCCACTTACATTTAAAGTAATCATAGATAGATGGTAGCTATTGCCATTATATTATTCACATTTTTAAATATCTTTTCCTTTTTGTTTTTTAAGTCCCATTAACATTTCTTGCAATACTGGTTTGGAAGTGATGACCTCCTTTAGCTTTTTATTATCTGGGAATTACTTTATCTGCCCTTCCATTCTAAATGATAGCTTTGCTGGATAGAGTAATCTTGGTGGTAGGTCTTTGCTTTTAATCACCATGTACATTTTGTGCCAATCCTTTCTAACTTTCAAAGTGTCTGTTGAGAAATAAGCTTATAGTCTTTTGGGAGTTCCCTTGTAGATAGCTGTTCTTCTTGTGATGCTCTTAAGATTCTCTCTTGGTCTTTAACCTTTAATTAATTAATTAATGATGCCATTGGTTAATAAAATTATATAGATTTCAGGTGTACAAGTCTATAATACATCATCGTATATTTTATTGGGTGTTCATCAGACCAAGTCATCTACTTCCATCATCATTACTTCCCCATACTCTCTTCTACCTCCCCTCACTTCCTTTTTTTTTTTTCTGGTCATCACCATACTGTTGATTGTGTCTATCTGTAGTTATGTATGTATGTATTTATTTATCATTTAATCCTTTCATCTTTTATGCTCAGCTCTATGACACCACTTCTCTTTTATAGCTGTCAGTATGTTCTCTATCTAGGAGTCTGTTTTTATTTTGTTTGTTAGTTTATTTTGTTCATTAGATTCTACATATGAGTGAAATCAAATGGTACTTGTCTTTCTTTGCCTGGCTTATTTCACCTAGCATAATCCCTAGCAGATCTCTTCATGCTGTTGCAAAGGGTAAGGTTTTCTTCTTTTTTAGAGCTAAGTAGTATTTCATTGAGGAAATGTAGAACAACTTTTTTATCCACTCATTCACTGATGGGCAATTAAGCTGCTTCAGTATCTTGGCTATGTAAATAATGCTGCAATGAATATAGGAATGCATATATTTGTTTAAATTAATTTTTCAGGAGTTTTAAAATGTATTCACAGAAGTGGAATCACTGGATCGTAAGACAGTTCCATTTTTAATATTTTGAGGTAACCCCATACACTGCTTTCTACACTGGTGGCATTCTCACCAACGGTTCATTAAGGTTCCCTTTTCTCCATGTTTGTTGATTTATTGATGATAGCCATTCTGACAGGTGTGAGGTAATATCTCACAAATATCTCAATTTGCACTTCTCTGATGATTAATAATGTTGAGCATCTTTTATATGTACACATAATTTTTTTTTTATTTTTACCCAAAATATGTTTTTATTGATTTTAGGGAGAGCAAAAGGAAGAGAGAGAGGGAGAGATGAAAATATCAATGTGATCCCTGGCTGGTGTGGCTCAGTGGATTGAGTGCTGGCCTGTGAATCAAAGGGTCACTGGTTAGATTCCCAGTCAGGGCATATGCCTAGGTTGCAGGCCAGGTCCCCAGTAGGGGGCGCATAAGAGGCAACCACACACTGATGTTTCTCTCCCTCTCTTTCTTTCTCCCTTCTCCTCTCTCAAAAAATAAATAAATAAAATCTTTTTTTTTTTTTAAAGAAAATATCAATGTGAGAGTGAAACATTAATAGGTTGCCCTGGCCTGGGGTTGAACCTGCAACCTTTTGGTGTACAGGACTATGCTCCAATCAACTGAACCACCTGGCCAAGGCCTTTTTTTTTTAAAAAAAAAGAAATAGTGTTTGTCGCTTTACTGTTTAGCAGGTTGGTAAGTAGAGGTCTATTTTGATTTCCAGTGAGTGATGCTGAAGTTCAAGCTTTAATTTTCTTCTACCTGTACTGCTGGTGCTTCCAGGATCTCTGTGGGCTGGGTTGCCTCAGCCTTGGAAAATGCTTTGCATAGCACTGGGGAGGTAAGTGTCCCCTTTGTGACCAGGTTGCACTGGTCTCAAGACACCCTACCATGGGGGAATGTAGTTGGTAAGAGGACTCCAGACCTCTGAGATTGTCATGCTGCCTCCTGTAACTAGATGTTGCTGATGTCCCTTCCTACTAGAAGATTCTTGTGTCATCAGTGTATTTGATCAGCCATGCTGTAGAGAAAGCAACATAACAGGGAGGGGTGAGTGGCCTCTAGCAGGTGAAAGCCTCAGGCCTACAACTATAAACAATGAAATTCTGCCAACAATCACTAATCTTGGAAGAGAATCCAAGTTTTTGGTGAGATCACAGCCCTGGCCAAGACCTGATCATGGCCAAAAAAGATGCTGGGCAGAGGACCCAGACTGATGCTGACCCTGGCTCATGGGGTCTGCAGCATTGTGAATGAGACTAGAGAAATTCACATGGATTACCAAGTCCTGTGGAGGAAAAGGGATGGTGAGGCTTTTCTCTCAAGAGGAGAAAAAACCTTGCAGCACCTTGGCCACTCTCTCAAGGGGAGAGTTCCCCGAATCTTGCCTTCACAAGCTTTTATTGCTTTTCTGCAATATTACAGGGCATATTACATGATGGTACTCATTTACTAGGCACAGGTTTGCTTTAGGTGGTTGCCTTTTACAGAAAACAAAGGAGAAGATGCCGCTAATTGCATCACAGAAGAAGGATATTTATTTGCAAATGCAAAGGGAAAAGTGGTTGAACTGGTGACACTCATCCTCAGCAGGTTTAGCATGGATTTTAGGAAGTTAATTTAAAGACATGCAGTGAATGTTTGCTGCCTCAATTCAGGGTGAGGGAGTTTTAGCAAAAGTAAGTCTCATAGCAGTCTAGGTACAATGCAGGCCAGCTTCCCCATGGAAGAACTAATCTGTGGGCATGGGTCCTGTCTGGGCCCATGCCACACAGAACGGTCTCCTATATTTCCCCCCTTGTTTTTAGTTAGGACTGCTATAGATCCCACAAAGCTTGCTATTTACTGGTCTCTCACATAACACTGGGAAAATAATTTGCAAATGCATCAAAATACACAGAACATCATTATAATCAGTAAGCAAACAGCGGTTCCAAAGACCCACACTCTCAGATTAATCCCATTGATCACTGTCAGGCAGTAATGATCAAATAGGTAACATTCAGAGAACCCTGAGGGACTATTTGAGTCAGGGTCAGATAGTTAAAGGGCCATAAAACTTTGGGGAAACAAACTCATTTCAGGCTTGGACCCTTATCATTTAAATTGAAGGTAGTAGCAAAGTAGGTTTCATAGGATTTTATGCTTTCTTTCTTAGGCCTGATTGCTCCAGGGAACTCGCTCTTTCTAGCACAGGGCTGCACCCACCTCTGGCATTGTTTCAGGCTTAGGTGGAGCAGGGGAAGTAAGGCAACCAAGAGATTAGGAGACTTCTTGCAGACAGAATGAGGACTCAGGCTATGTCAAAGCTGAGGGGAGAGGGTCCATCACCCCCTTTTTCTACAGCCCCTCCAAGTCCTTCCCTGAGAGCCCCTTGTGATCATGCCTTTCTTAGGTTGTCCCTCCCTTGAGGAATCTTACCCACCATTGGCTAACTGATCATGCACTGGGAGCCAGGTAGGGTGAAGTAAATTGGTCAGAGGTGGTGCTCGTGCCAGGGAGATAAGCTTCATCTCCTTAGTGGCTTATGGTCAGAAGGTTGCTCACTCAGCCTTAGCCATGGGGGGTTACAGCTTCTGAAACCAGGCAGGGCAGTTCCCAACACCAGAGAGACTGTGCCTAGACTCCTGATTCATGAAAACTATGAAATAATAAATGGGTGTTGTTTTAACATGATCGATTGGTGGTAACTTGTTATACAGCAAAAGCTAACTTATATACTCCTAAACTCCCTCAAATTTGTCTTCTGCTCCTGTGATTCTGCTGAGCCCACACCTGTAAAGGTGTGCAATTGTCTCCCAGTTTGTTTTTCAGTCACAGGTCAGTTCTCTTTTCCCATCTGACTCCATCTCTGAGCAACCTTAACCAGACACTGGATTTTCCCTTTGAAACTTTTTTCTCTTTTTGACTTCTGTGTCCCATACATCTTTCAATTTCTTCCCTAGACACCACCCACTGTCTATCTTTTACTCACTTCTCTTCCTCCTCTTAGTCTCAGAATGTTGTAGTCCTAAGGCTTAGTCTTCAATCATCTTCTCTTTCCTATTCCATTTTCACCTTGGGTGATCTCATCCAGTCCCATGGTTTTGAAAATCACCTATTTGTCAGGTACTTGCACAATTGTATTTAGAGCCTTGATTTTCTCTGTCGACTCTCCAGACACATATCCACACTTGACATTTCTTCTGGGTTGTAACATGTCCAACAGAGAATTCTTAATTCCATTCCTGCCTCTAGATCTGTACTTCCTTTGGTTAATGGCAACATTGTTGATACAATGACTGAAGCCAAACACCAATATCTGGGTTAGTCAAGATTAATGACCCCAGCCAGGACAATAACTCCCTTCTTTACCTGTTGAATGAGAGGCATGAGGAGCTCAAGTGGTTAGGTGGCAATCTAAATTTCTAGTTCAATAAAATCATCATTGTGTCTCCTGACAGAAGCATTACTCCCCCTGGAACTCAGACCTCTAGGGTGCAGAACATAAAGTCACAAGAACAGGAATAAAATATTTTGCTAGTACATCACTAGGGTACTGTAATAGTGAGTAGGTGCCACTTCTATTTTTACCACTTGATTCCTGGACTTGTGAATCCTAATTATGGGAGAACCAGCACCATATAGTGGACAATAATTCAGAATATATACAGCATTCTGGAGAACATGGCCTGACTCTAAAAAGCATTGGCACCTAGCTGGTACTCTGACTCTTAAAAACTCCATTATACACTTCTGTCATGCCAGCTACTTCAAGATGGTGGGGAATGTGCGGAATTCAGTGAATTCCATGTGCATTGTCCTACTGTTGCACTTCTTTTGCTGTGAAGTGAGCTCCTTTATCAGAAGCCATGCTGTGTGTAATACTGACAGTGGATAAGACATTCTGTAGTTTTGGCAAAAGCTTTGCATTCAGGGAAGATGAATCTGTTTCCACAGTAAGTTTAAACTCCAGTAAGGACAAAACACTGCCCCTTCTATGATGGAAATGATCCAATGTAATTAACCTGCCACAGGTAGCTGGTTGATCACTCCAGGAATAGTGTCATATTGGTGTTGATCTTTGCTTCTGTCAGATTGGACACTCAATAATGGCTATAGCCAGATCATCCTTTGAAAGTGAAAGTCCATGTTGCTGAGCCCATGTGTATCCTCCACCCTGCCACCGAGGCCACTTTGCTCATGAGCCCACTGGGCAATGACAGGATGGCTGGGGAAAAGAGTTCACTGTATCCACAGAATTGGTTATCCTATCTACTTGATTATTAATACTCTCTTATGTTTTGGTGAGTGTTCACATGGGACATAAATATCTTTGTGTTTTTGTCCATTTGGAAAAGTCTATCCACATACCTCTTCCCCAGATTTCCTTGTCATCAATTTTTCAATTATGTTCCTGCCAAGCTCCTTCTCCCCCCCTTTTTAAATCACTTTCAAATTCAAATCTACCAAATCTAGTTCTTCTATCTCCAACATTGTCCAAAATTAATCCACTTCTCTTCATATCCCTTGCCACCACAATTACCTAGGCTAAATCATCTTTTCTCTCTTCTATTGCAGTTATATTGTAATTCATCAGTTTCCAATTTTTACAACTATAATTTATTTTCTACACAATACTGTCCAAAGACTGCTCTCTAAGCTTGTAGAAAAAAATCCAAATTCCTTACTCGAAGACTTCAAAGCCCTGTCTCCTTTCACCTCATTTTATCACTCTTTCCCTTGCCCACTCTACATACCTTATTAACATTTTTCAAACTTTTCAAAGTTGATTACCACATTAAGGCCATTATGCATGGGAATAAAATGATAATTTCCCTGCCTACCCTTCATTGTGATCAAATAAGGTTTTATCTCTTTATGAATGTTCTGCTGTTTATCTTCTTGGTTATGCTTTTTCATCTTAATGCTCATTTTGATCATTTCCACTCAGAACAAAAAATAATAATATTGAAAAAAATGAGATAGTGCAGGTTGGAGTCAACAGGAATTTTATTTAGCAAATAAAAACTGATAAAGGTTTAGGGAGGGGAATATACTGGTTAGTTTAAGTAGAATTAGGAAGAAACTATTTTATTAGAAACATTGGAGATGAGCTTTGAAGACTGTGGAGCCAGGAAAAAAAGAAGATATTCTAGGAATAGATTCAGGTAGGAAAAAACCCCATGACTGAGCTGGCAGCTCTCTGGTGATGAGTTCAAATTATTGTGTGTACAGTACTTTCCCCTTATCCACAGGGGATGCATTCCAGGATCCCTAGTGGATGCCTGAAAACACGGAGAGAACTGAATCCTGTATCTACTGTGTTTTTCCCTATACATTTTCACTTAAGGGAAGCAGTTTATGGCTGCTCTTTGGTATGTGCTAATTGCCAGAATCACTACTCTTGTACTTTGTGGAGATTATTAAGTAAAGTAAGGGTCACTTGAGTACAAGCACTGTGATTCCTGAGAGTCAATCTGATAACCAAGACAGCCACTGAGTGACTAACAGGCAGGAAGTGGGCTTATACATTGTGGAGACACTGAACCAAAAAAATGAGTCACATCCATGTGGGGTAGAGGGAGACAGCACAAGATTTCATCATGCTACTCAGAATGGCATGCAATTTAAAGCTTGAACATTTACTTCCAGAGTTTTCCATTTACTATTTTCAGACTGTGGTTGACCTTGGGTAACTGAAACTAGAAAGCAAAACATGGAAGAGGTGGGACTATTTTACAATGAGTCTAGTTTCATAAAAACAAACAAAATTTTTATATTCATACAGATATTTGTTTTATTTATTTAAACTTGCTTATAGGAAAGGAAAAAGTGTGGACACACATTTATCAGGTTTTTAAGTTGAATGCCTTAGTTTTTCCTTATTAATACCTTTGGCCTCTGAAATATATCAAAAGACTTTTGAGGCACATGGAAAAGTCCTGCTCACTTTCTAATCACCCTGTCCTGAAAGAAAAGGCACAATGTCCTAAAGTTTGAAGATAAAATATTTACTAGATATTACTTAAGGAGGGTTTTGTGGTGACAGATGGTCACGTTTTTGAATTAAGACCCCTCTCTCGTAAGACCGTCGAACAGTCCACAAGTGATTGTGAAATTCATAGTACAGGCAGCAATATCTAATAAACTAGGTTTCAGGATAAGCAAATATTTAGAATGTTGGTAGCCTTTTAAACTTTCCCTAATGAATTTGTTAAGACTTGTTCTCCATTTGTTAACCATATCTGAATCCTACCAGCTGGCATTTAAGCAGTGGTTCATCAGGGCTGATCCTGGAATCACCTAGTGTTCCATAGATATCTGGAGAGTCAGATTTCTGGGAGGGCTGACATTTTTTATCAGGTTGGAACAGAAGGGTGAGGATCATGGCAAGCACTTGGGAGATGCTTTCCCTGGTAGCTGTGCAGGGTTATGGATGGCCTTCTCAGCGTCTCTACTCTCCCAGCTCTCACTCTTTTGACTACACTATTTACTCTTGATGATGACAGTGAGGACAGTAATTATTATCTCAGTGTGTTACTAAATTTTTAAGCCTATTCTGCATTAAGCATGCAATGCAAAAATCTGGAAACCTGTGTCTGGTCTTTGTCACATAATAAAAAGAGAGAAATGTGTGCAGTGAGGTGACTTACTTTACCATTCTATGAGTATGTTATAGGGATTTTAATTTCCTGCACTGGACAATCTGAATATGATGGTTAGGGCAATCAGGATAAAGAGACTTTAAGGAAAGCATTCCTGCTGTGGCAGAGCTGGCTAGCTGTCCACGCACAACTCACTTTCCATGCCATACTGGAGAGTTGCTGGGACAATGCTTCCAGACATAGGGCACACTTCCCAGCCTCCCTTGAATCTAGGTAGTGCTGTGCATTGGAGTTGGCCAGTAGCTTTGCCAGTGACTTTGACCAAGACCACTTATTAGTCTAATGTGATTCAAAATATGCTATGAGCTGAACTGTGTTTTCCCCAAAATTCACATGTTGAAGTCCTGATGCCCAGTATCAGAATATGACTGTACTTGGAGATAGAATCTTTAAAGATACAATTAAGGTTAATAAGGTAATAAGGGTGCTCCCCTAATAAAAATGACTGGTGTCTTTATAGAGAGACGAAATTAAGTCACAGACACAGAAAGAAGACCATGTGAGGACACAGGGAGAAAACAACTATCTACAAGCCAAGGACAGAGGCCTCAAAAGGAACCAACCCTGCTTACATCTTGATCCTGGACTTCCAGCCTCCAAACCCAATGTAAAAAATTCTTGTTTAAGCCACCCGGTCTGCTACTTGGTTGTGGCAGCCCTAGCAAGTAAATATGAAGTGCTTTCTCTGCTTTCTTTCTTCCTATCTTTGTTTGGTAGGATGTGGGAGCCTAGGGAAAACTTGGAAACATTGTTGAAGATAGTGGATCCTCTGTTAGCCTGGTCTCTGAATAACTCTGAGGTTTGTGGTCTGCTATTGGCACCAATTAGAAATATCCATTTGAGATTTTCAGTAAATGAGAAATAAACTAGTATCTTATAAAGTCATGCATATTTTGAGATTTAACTATTATAACAGCTAGAGTTACCCTCCCCAAATGGAGAAGCAATCAAAGCAGATAAAGGGAAACAGATGGTCAAACCTGGAAAAAGAGCAGTAGCAATGCCAGTGTGAAGGTGTTGTCTTCTTTAACACAGAACCCTCTGGGATAGCCTGGAAAGATGGAATAAAGTCACCAAAATATCTCATTAATTACCATATAGTCCTGAGGGTGAGGGGAAGCTCATGATGTCACAAGAAAGATACCATAATTTGGGACCAGAGACCTTGAGTGAATGATTCTCAGTTAGAAAAACTGAGAGTCCCATGCTGATAAACAACAGCTGTAGTAGAAAATACAGAAATTTTATGTTTATGTTGGCCTCCACTGTGAGGACTTTTCATGTTGAATGCATTGTGTGCAACTTTTTCTGACTAAGTTATTTAATAAGTCACCAAAGCACCCAAGTTATTAAGAGGTGGGTGGTCTCTGTTGACAAGTAAACAATATAATTTATCTGTGGTCCTTTTAGTTCCTGCTGTCAGAATAAGTTCCAAGTTCACAAAGTTCACTCAGAGCTGAAACTGAAAACTGTTCTTGGTTATAAATGAGTTAACCCACTGTCATCCAAAGCTGGGAACCCACTGGCACAGTGTGGCAGTCTGGGCTGTGAGCCCACGTTTAGAGCCATCAGCAGGCACAAAACTGTCTCTCTGCCTCTTTAGGACTGCTCTGCTGCACCATGGGTAACTCGAAGGCCCTCACAGTTATCAAAGACACAGTGTTCTCTGACCATTCCTTTGACTCTATTCTCCTTCCAAGTTCTTAGGAGTATTGTGCTTTCCTGCTCCTTGGAAGTTACATGTGGTCATATGACTAATGCTAGTCAGTGAAATCTGAGCAGACATGCTCAGATAGTGTGCCCCTTCTAAACCAATGCACTCAGGAGCCAGTGCCTCCTTCTCCTGCTGTCTCTTCCCCCAGTAATATGATGATGGTAAATGTGAAGCAGCCTGGATTACTGAACTGCTTCTAGGAAAGCCATTGTCAGAGGAGGTGACCTAGACCTGAAATGAACTTTGCAAGAGCTTATCTTTTGTTCAGATTGTCACAGAGATTTTGGAGTTCTTTTGTTACTGCATAACCATGTCCACCCCGACTAAAGCTTTGGATAGCCCTGTAAAATGTCTCTTAATCCTTACTGGGGCAAAGGCTGCTACTCTACTTAATTTATCAATATCTATTCTCCTCTTCTTTCTCACACTAATAGAGAATTTTTAGTTGGGCATATAGATACATAAATAAAGGTGACATTACCCAACCTCACAAATAATATGTGGCTCAGTAACTAAGTTCTGGCTGTGGTATCCTTTTGTGTTCTAGATAATCATGATTTCTTCATTGCTTTATGTGACTAAAAAGCAACTCATCAGGGAAAACTAGGTTTTCCCTGTCTGTGCCCTTCCTTGTGTTAGAAAAAAAAGGAACCTTAACTTCCAAAACTAAGTTGTAAGAAGACTGTGTCTTCCATCTTGCGTGCTCTCTCTTACTTGCTCACTTACTTGCTCTGAATTCTTTCACATTGTAAGTTGCCCTCTGGAGAGGTTTATGTGGCCAGGAACTGAGGACAGCCTCTATGCAACAGCCAGCAAAGATTTGGGGCCCTCAGTCCAGCATCCCACAAGGAACTCAGTCATGCCCACTGCCATGTGAGTGAGCTGGGAAGAGGATCCTCCCCCAGTCAAAGCTTTGGATGAGACTGCAACCTAGCTGACAGCTCAAAGGCAACTTCATGATAGCCCTTAAGCTACAGGCACCCAGCAGAGCCATATGCAACTTCCTGACCCATAGGAATTGTGAAATCATACATTTTTGTTGTTTTAAATGCTAAATATTTGAGGTAATTTGGTGGCCATTAATATATTCTCTGAAGGTATATGCATGGAAGTGGCATGTTCAATTCTGATTAATGACTTTAAAAGGAAGGGGCATAGCATCCCCTTCCCCTTTGCTGTCTGCCTCATGAGTGGGATGTTGCAGAGTGCCACTGGACCATGCACATAAGAGGCATACCTGAAGCATGATAGAGCAGTAAGGCAGGAGGCTGGATACCTGACAAATTCATGGGGCTGAACTGTCATGCTAGATCATACTTTTACTTAAGAGAGAAATAAGCTTTCTTCTTATTTAAACCATTGTGATTTTGAGTCCCTTGTAAGGAAGCCAAAACTATATTATAACTAAAATGTTTACTTGAATTCTGTAGAGGGAAAAGCTCCAGGAAGCAAAATAAATGGAACATAATTTTTCATAGAAGCTGGGAACACTTATATTATTAAAAGTTTAAGGGATTTTAAGTCTCTTGAAAATGAAACAAAGGCTAATTTTCTTCCTGGTAATGTCAGGAAGAAAAACCTGGAGATGGAGTTGATCACTTTGACCGATTGATCGCTAAGAAAGAGAGTTCAGGCAGCTTGGCAGTCAAGCTGATGAACTGCATTCTTCTTCACGAGAATTCCTTTCTACATCAAGCTAAATAGCTCTTTGTAAAAGAAAAAGTGTTCACATGGACTTACATTTATTCTAAAAAGTAAGAAAGTGGCATCTTTGTTTATTATTTTTTATTAATTTATTTTAATTGTTGTTATTGTGCAGTTTTCTGTCTTTTACTCCTATACCAGCCCACCGCCCCAGCCCTCCCCACCTCCCTCCCATTTCCACCCCCCTAGTTTTTATCCATGTGTCCTTTATACTTGTTGCTCCAAACCCTTCCCCCTTTCCCCTGAAATTCCCTCCCCTCTGATGACTGTCAGCCTGTTCTCAATTTCAGTATCTTTTGTTATATTATACTTGTTTGTTTGCTATGTTGATTAGGTTCCTGTTAAAGGTGAGATCATATGGTATTTGTCTTTCACCTCCTGGCTTGTTTTGCTTAGCATAATGCTCTCCAGTTCCACCCATGCTGTCGTGAAGGGTAGGAGCTCCTTCTTTCTTTCTACTGCATACAATTCCGTTGTGTAAATGTACCATAGTTTTTTGATCCATTCATTTACTGATGGGCACCTAGGTTGCTTCCAACACTTCACTATTGTGAATTGTGCTGCTATGAACATTGGGGTGCATAGGTTCTTTTGGATTGGTGTTTCAGGGTTCCTAGGATACAATCCTAGCAGTGGAATTGCTGGGTCAAAAAGTAGATCCATTTTTAGTTCTCTTAGAAAATTCCATACTGCTTTCCATAGTGGTTGTACCAGTCTGGAATCAAACCAACAGTGCACTAGGGTCCCCTTTTCTCCACAACCTCTCCAACACTTGTTGTTTGTTGCTTTGTTTATGATGGCCATTCTGACTGGTGTGAAGTGGTATCTCATTGTGGTTTTAATTTGCATCTCTCTGATAGCTAGGGATATTGAGCATCTTTTCATGTGTCTCTGGATCCTCTGTATGTCCTCCTTGGAGAAGTGTCTGTTCAAGTCCTTTGCCCATTTTTAAATTGGGTTGCTTGTCTTCTCAAAGTGGAGTCGTGTAAGTACTTTATATATTTTGGAGATTAAACCCTGGTCTGAGGTATCATTGGAAAATATGTTTTCCCATGCAGTTGATTATCTTTTTATTTTAATACTGTTTTCTTTAACCGTGCAAAAGCTTCTTATTTGGAGGAGATCCCATTTGTTTATTCTTTCCTTTATGTCCCTTGCTCTAGGGGACATATCAGTAAAAATGTTGCTGCGTGAAATATCTGAGATCTTCCTGCCTATGTTGTGCTCTAGGACTTTAATGGTGTCACAGCTTATATTTAAATCTTTTATCCATCTTGAATTTATTTTTGTGTGTGGTGTAAGTTGGTGCTTGAGTTTTATTTTTTTACATGTAGCTGTCCAGTTCTCCCAACACCACTTGTTGAAGAGGCTATTTTTATTCCATTTTATGTTGCTGCCCCTTTGTCAAATATTAATTCACCATAGAGACTTGGGTTAATTTCTGGGCTCTCTGTTCTATTCCACTGGTGGATGTTCCTGTTTTTATGCCAGTACCAGGCTGTTTTGATTACAGTGGCCTTGTAATACAGTTTGGTATCAGGTATTGTGATTCCTCCTACTTTGCTCTTCTTTCTCAAATTGCTGCAGCTATTTGGGGTTGTTTATGATTCCATATAAATTTTTGAAGTGTTTGTTCTATATCTGTGAAATATGCCATTGGTACTTTAATAGGTATTGCATTGAATCTGTAAATTGCTTTGGGTAGTAGGGACATTTTGATGATATTAATTCTTCCAATCCATGAACACGGTATATGCTTCCATTTGTTTGTGTCTTCCTTGATTCCTTTCTTCAGTGTTGTGTAGTTTTCTGCATACAGGTCTTTTACTTCTTTGGTTAAGTTTATTCCTAAGTATTTTATTTTTCTTTTTGTTATATCAAATGGGATTTTCTTCTTGATTTCTGCTTCTGCTGTTTCATTGTTGGTATACAAAAATTCCTTTGATTTCTGGATATTGACTTTATATCCCACTGTTTGACCAAATTCATTTATTAGGTCAAGCAGCCTTTTGGCTGAGTCTATAGGATTTTCTGTGTACACTATCATGTCATCTGCAAACAATGATAGTTTTGTTTCCTCCTTTCCAATTTGGATGCCTTTTATTTCCTTTTCTTATCTAATCACTGTGGGTAAGACTTCCAATACTGTATTGAATAGAAGTGGTGAAAGTAGACAACCTTGTCTTGCTCCTGATATTAGTGGAAAAGATTTTAGTTTTTGCCAGTTGAGTATGATGTTGGCTGTAGGTCTCTCATATATGGCCTTTATTATGTTGAGGAATTCTCCTTCTATTCCCACTTTGCTGAGTATTTTTATTATAAATGGGTGCTGTACCTTATCAAATGCATCTATTGATATATCATGTGATTTTTGTCTTTGCTTTTGTTTATGTGATGTATTACATTTACTTATTTGCGAATATTGAGCCATGCTTGCATCCCTTGGTTGAATCCCACTTGGTCATGGTGTATGATCTTTTCAACGTATTGTTGGAAGGGGTTTGCCAATATTTTCTTGAGGATTTTGGAGTCTTCCATCCTTTTGGATTTTTTTCGAATAGTCTGTGAAGGATAAGGGTTAGCTCTTCCTTAAATGCTTTGTAGAATTATCCTGTGAAACCCTCTGGTCCAGGGCTTTTGTGTGTTGGGAGTTTTTTGATTACTGCTTTAATTTCATCTGCTGTTATTGATCGGTTCAGGCTTTCTGCTTCTTCTTCATTGAGTTTTGGGAGATTATATTTTTCTAGAAACTTGTCCATTTCACCTACGTTTTCAAATTTCTTGGCATACAGTTCTTCATAGTAATTTTTTACAACCCTTTGTATTTCTGTGGTGTCAGTTGTAATCTCTCCTCTTTCATTTCTGATTGTGTTTATTTGAGTCCTCTCTCTTTTTTTCTTGATGAGCCTGCTTAAAGGCTTGCCAATTTTGTTTATGTTTTCAAAGAAGTAGCTCCTGGATTCATTGATCCTTAGAATTGTGTTTTTAGTCTTTATGTCATTTAATTCTGCTCTGATCTTAGTTATTTCCTTCCTTCTACTTGCTCTGGGCTGTCTTTGTTGCTGTTCCTTGGATTCTTGTAGGCATAGTGTTAAGTTGTTTGTTTGAAATGTTTCTATCTTTTTTAGGTAGGCCTGTATTGTTATGAACTTCCCTCTTCAGAATGCCTTTGCTGTGTCCCATAAGTTTTGGCTTATTTTGAGTTCATTTTCATTTGTTTCCAGAAACTTTTTGATTTCCTCCCTAATTTCATTCTTGACCCATTCATTTTTTAATAGCATGCAATTCAATCTCCATGATTTTGAGTGTTTTGGGTTTTTCCCCTTGGGGTTTGGTTTCTAGTTTCAGTCCCTTGTGATCGGAGAAAATGCTTGGTGTGATTTCAATTTTCTTGTATTTGTTGAGGCTTGTTTTGTGTCCTATCATGTGGTCTATCTTTGAAAATGTTCCACGTGCATTTGAAAAGAATGTGTTTTTAGTTTCTTGGGGATGAAGGGCTCTCTCTATATATATCATTTAAATCCATTTCATTTAGAGTGTTGTCCAGTCCCACAATACCTTTGCTGATGTTTTGTTTGGACGATCTGTCCATTATTGACAGTGGGTGTTGAGATCCTCCACTATAATTATGTTGCTCTCAATATCTTTCTTCAAGTCTGCTAAGATTTTCTTTATGTATTTAGGTACTCCTATGTTGGGTGCATATATACTTACAATGTTTATGTCTTCCTGGTGGATTGTTCCCTTGAGTATTATGAAGTGACCTCCTGGGTCTCTCTTTATGGCTCTTCTTTTGAAGTCTATCATGTCTGATATGAGTATTGCTACCCTGACTTTTTTTCCTGTCTGTTTGCTTGGGAAATTTGTTTCCATCCTTTCACTTTGAGTCTGCATAGGTCTTTTGTCCAGAGGTGGGTCTTTTGTAGGCACCATATGTGTGGGTCATGCTTTCTTACCCATTCAGCTATTCTATGTCTTTTGATTGGAGCACTTAGTTCATTTATGTATAAGGTTATTACTGATAGGTACTTATTCACTGACATTTTTGTGCCTGTGTTCTGCTCTCTCTCTGTCTCTCTTTTCATTCCTTTCCTTAAAGCAGTCCCTTTAGTATCTCTTGCAGAACTGGTTTGGTAGAGGTGTATTCTTTTAGACTTCTTTTGTCTGGGGAGCTCCTTATTTGGCCTTCTATCTTGATTGAAAGCCTTGCTGTGTAAAGTAATCTTGGTTGCAGCCCTTTGGTTCTCATTACTTGGAATATTTCTTGCCATTCTCTTCTGGCTTGGAGCCTTTCCGTTGAGATGTTAGCTGCTAATCTTATCAGGGCTCCCTTGTATGTTACTTCCTTTTTCTCCTTTGCTGCCTTTAAGATTCTCTCTTTGTCTTGGAATTTTGACATTTTAATTATGATGTGTCTTGAAGTGGGCCTCTTTGGATTCCTCTTGATTGGGACTCTCTGTGTTTCCTGGATTTGTATGACTTTTTCTCTCATCAAATTAGGGAAGTTTTCCATCATTACTTTTTCAAATGGGTTTTCTATCCCTTGCTCTTCTTCTTTTCCTTCTGGTATCCCTATTATACGGATATTATTATGTTTCATATTGTCTTGCATTTCTCTTAATCCCTCTTCATTCTTTCTTAACCTCTTTTCATTTTCTTGCTCTTTCTGGGTGTCCTTTTCAACTTTATCCTCCAACTCTCTGATCTGATCTTCTGCTTCATCAATTCTGCTTTTTACTCCTTCCACTGTGGTCTTCAGTTCAGAAAATGTGTCCTTCATTTCCTCTTGGCCCTTGTTGATAGTTTCTATTCCCTTTTTCATGTTGATATAGTTTGCAGTGAGTTCATCATATTTTCCCTGTAGTTTCTGGTAGCTTATTGAGAGCTCTTGGAGCTTCCTGACAACTGTTGTTTTGAACTCAAAGTCTGATAGTTGAGTTGCCTCCATTACATTTAACATTCTTTCTGGGGCTTCCTCCTTTCCTTTCACTTGGGGATTTTTTTCTTTGTCTTCCCATTTTTTTGTATAGTCTCTTGTTAGCCTCAGCTTCTTAAATGGATCTGTTCTGGCTCCCTGAATTTATGGTGTGAACTTCTGTGGTAGAATAACTGTGAGATTCATTGGTGTAGTCTCCTTCATGTATCCTGGTGTTTACAGCTTCCACACTCTCAGCTGTTGGGATGCCCCCTCTTTGGGACCAACTTTATTTTTTTCACTGTTCTGGTTTTTCTTTTCTTTTCTTTTCTTTTCTTTTTTCTTTTCTTTTTTTTTTTTTGTCTCACTCGTGGGTATTTAAAAAGAGAAAAGAGGAAAAAATGAAAAAAAAGAGGAAGGAAGAAGAGATAAAATTGGAAGGAAAAGAAGAAGGAATAAAACAAGAAAGAAGTAAAGAGAAGCAAAAGGAGAGGTAAAAAAGATAAAAATAATAAAAAATAATAAAAACATAATTCAAAAACAAACAAACAAACAAACAAAAAACCTCTTGCTGTTTTCAAATTGCCAAGCCAGTTTTTGGTCTTGCTGGCTGCAACCACCGCAGGGTTACAGTATCGCTTTTCTCCCTGTTCAGCACTCAGTAAGCTTTGGGCTACTCTCCCTAGGGCTAGCCCAGCATCTCTCTGAGCAGGGCCTCAGGGTATGGGCTCTGGGCCTGCTGCCGAACTTGTGCTTTCTCTGAATTTATGGGTGTGAGCTTGGGTCTCCCACAGATCAAGCACTCCCTGGGGTTTATGGGTGTGAGCTCTGGGTCTCCTATAGGGCACGTGCACCATCCTTGTTATATTGTTGCGTGTTCCGGGTTTTCTATGGAGCATGTATGCTCCTGGAGTTTATGAGTGTAGGCTCCATGGGTTTCCCTCCTTTTGCGTGCTCACCCTGGGTTCACAGGGGCTAGCTCCAGGTTTCCCAGATTGTGTGCACTCCCTGGGTTTATGAGTGTGAGCTCCAGTTCTCCTATGTAGCACACACACTGCCCGAGTTTACAAGTATGGGTTCTGAGTTTCTGTGGTGCGTGTGCTTACCTTAAGTTCATGGGCATGAGCTCTGGGTTTCCCACAGATCGTGCGTACTCCCTGGGTTCATATGCATGGGCTCTGGTTCTCCCACAGATCACTCGCACTCCCTGGGTTCCCCACGTGGGTTTTGGGTCTTCTACAAAGCCCCTTCCTCTGGTTGCGGGTGCCTCTGGTTGCAAGGGCTCCAGTGGTGTGCACTCCACCCAGGGCTATGTGTGGGTGCTCACAGCCCCAGTGTGTTTGCCACTCAGACCTTAACTTCTCTCCCTGTGACTTCAAGCAACCAGGTCTCTCCCATTGCTGCTCAACCCTTGTTTGGCTGGGGAGCTGGTGGTTGACCCAGCTGCCTCCCTAGAACCTTGTGGCAGATCAGGCAAGTGCCAGACCTGGGGTTTCAGCTGCCCTGGTCTCCACGCTGATCCCTGGAGTCTTATTGTCCTGAAGAACTCTCCTTACCGTCTGTTTTTTTAATGTCTGCTACAGATTTTGATCTCCTATTTTCATATATGCAGTGGTACTGTTGGCTGTCTGCTCTGTTCCTCTGTAGATCGGCTAGTTTTTTCTCCCAAGTGTAGGAGGAAGTAGAATCTGTCTCCTCCTACCATGCCACCATCTTCCTTCCTCTCTTTTTCCCTTTTCTTTGCTTATTTGCTTTTTAATCCTCAAATTTAATGCTCTAAGTTTTACAAATAGCTCAAATAGGACAGGTGTGAAAAACATCACTGTCATAGTTCAGTCTCACACCTATACAATTTGGGACTGAACCAGCGTTCTACCCAAAAGTGTCCTGTGTCCTGTTTTCATTTCTGATTTTATCTGAATATGATTTTATCATATTCAGATGCTGCTGCATGCTGAATATAAATATTGAAACAGACTAAATACAAATACCTGAAAAATATCAACCCCAAAACACAAATAATGATTCTAATAAACAGAAAGATCTGTCTGTGGGGGCAATTTGATAATATATTGATTTGGAAGACAGAATTATAAAGGATAACTTTTTCTAAATCATTTTATTTAGTTCATTATCATTTCAGATAAACATCTAAACAGAATTTGGGAAGAACATGGGGAAAGTTATTCTAAAGTAAATCTGGGGACCACCAGCCAAGATGGAGGTGTAGGTGGACACACTGTGCCTCCTCTCACAACCAACATTAAGGACAACAAAAATTTAGAAACAAGAAAACAACCAGAACTCATAGAAAATTGAACTGTACACAAGTCCAACAACCATTCATCCAAACCGGTAAGAGGGGCGGAGTCTCGGCAGGAAAAAGTGGAGGTGTAGACCAGGCATGCAGGCAGCAGTGGCTGGCAGATCCCAGGTGCACAAGTGGTGGCTAGCAGACCCCAGGTGCACAGGCAGCGGCTAGCAGACCCCGGGCATGGGGTGGAAACTATGCAGACCCAGTGAGGCTGAGCAGGGTAGCTGGCAGACCAGGTGGTCCCACATTAGCATGCAGATAATCCAGGCAAAGGGGAAGCAGTGGAAGGGACTGGAATCTGAGAGTGAGCAGAGCCAGAGCCATTGTATCCTCTTGGACCCTGCCCCCCACATACAGCATCACTACCCAGCAACTGGGCTGCCCCGCCCTGGGGAAACCTAACACTCCACCCCTCACTATGTAACAGCCATGACAAGACCCCCCAAAAAACAAATACAACAACAACAAAAAAAAACAGAAACAAAAATGGCTCAAACGGTAGAACAGATCAAAGCCCCAGAGCCAATTCATCTAAGCGACCAAGAGATAGCCAACCTATTAGATGCACAATTCAAAGCCCTGGTGATCAGGATGCTCACAGAATTGGTTGATTTTGCTCACAAATTAGATGAAAAAATGAAGGCTACAATAAGAGAAATGAAGAAAAACACACAGGAAACCAATAGAGATGGGAGGAAAACTGGGGCTCAAAGCAATGGAGTGGACCAGAAGGAAGAAAGAAACAACCAAACAGAAGAGAATGAAGAAACAAGAATTCAAAAAAATGAGGAGAGTCTTAGGAACCTCAAGAACATCTTTAAACGTCCCAACATCTGAATTACAGGGGTACTGGAAGGAGAAGAAGAAGAGCAACAAGTGGAAAACTTATTTGAACAAATAGTAAAGGAGAACTTCCTCAATCTGGCAAAGGAAATAGACTTCCAGAAGGTCCAGGAAGCTCAGAAAGTCCCAAAGAAGTTGGACCCAAGGAGGAACACACCAAGGCACATCATAATTACATTAGCCAAGATTAAAATGAAGGAGAGAATTCCAGAAGCAGCAAGGGATAAGGGGACAGTCGCCTACAAAGGAGTTCCCATCAGATTGTCAGCTGATTTCTCAAAAGAGACCTTACAGGAAAGAAGGGGCTGGAAAGAGGTATTCCAAGTCATGAAAGGCAAGGACCTACATCCAAGATTGCTCTATCCAGCAAAGCTATCATTTAGAATGGAAGGGCAGATATAGCGCTTCCCAGATAATATCAAGTTAAAGGAGTTCATCATTACCAAGCCCTTATTATATGACATGTTAAAGGGACTTATCTAAGAAAAAGAAGACCAAAACTGTGAACAGTAAAATGGCAGCAAACTCACAACTATCAACAACTGAACCTAAAAACAGTAACAAAAACAAACTAACCAAACAACTAGAACAGGAACAGAATCACATAAATGGAGATCTCATGGAGGATTGTCAGTGGGGAGAGGGACAGGGGATGATAGGGAAAAAAGTACAGGGAATAAGAAGCATAACTGGTAGGTACAAAATAGACACGGGGAGGTTAAGAATAGTATGGAAAATGGAGAAGCCAAAGAACTTATATGTATGACCCATGGACATGTACTAAATGGGGGGATGCTGGTGGGATGGGGTTGCAGGCTGGAGGGGAATGTAGGGGAGAAAAAGTGGGACAACTGTAACAGCATAATCAGTAAAATATAGTTTAAAAAATGAGACTATCAGTGCAAAACTACTGCTTGGATCCTTGAAATGATTGTAGAAAAATTACCTTGGGTACTTTGAAGAATTTGAAGCTCAGAGAAATTAGGTCACCTTCCCCCGGATTACATGGTTACTAAATGATGGAGCAACCTGTGCACTGGAGGACAGAACTAACCCTCCTCTGAGGTTCTATATTCCTGTCCATAGGTATATTTTAGAGCTTTGCTACTCAAAGCATGATCTGCTGATCAGCAGCATCAAAACCATCTGAGGAATTCCATGTCTGGGCCTGATCTAATGAAACAGAATTTGTGCTTAAACAAGACTCTCCAATTGATTCATATCAATGTTTGGGAAGCAAAATCTAATGTACAGTATATATAATGTGTGGTAATGAGTAGAACTATTCTATCAGCCATAAGAATACTATATATGAGTTTATCATCTAAACTGTTGCTATGAGTTTCTCTTCAGAAAAGGATGTTACTTAACTTTCCTCAACTCAAAAGTTCTTAAATCATTCCTTTTTCCTCAACACCAATTAACATGACTAATAACTAATGCTCTGTGAAGCATATTTTGAAGCAGGCTGAATGCAAAATGTAAATGTGGGGCCATATATTAAAAAGTTATTAAAAATCCTGAGACATGTCTCGAGCTTCCAGCCAAGATGGAGGCATAGGCAGACGCACTGTGCCTCTTCTCACAACCAAATTAAGGACAACAAAGATTTAGAAACAAGAAAACAACCAGATCTCAGAAAATCAAACTGTTTGGAAGTCCAACAACGATTCATCCAGACCGGTAAGAGGGGCGGAGTCGCGGCAGGAAAAAGCGGAGGTGCGGACCAGGCACGCAGGCAG
>PVKU01007189.1:6243-91562 GCA_004027475.1 Anoura caudifer
TTTTTTTTTTTTTTTTTTTTTTTTTTTTTTTTTTTTTTTTTTTTTTTTTTTTTTTTTTTTTTTTTTTTTTTTTTTTTTTTTTTTTTTTTTTTTTTTTTTTTTTTTTTTTTTTTTTTTTTTTTTTTTTTTTTTTTTTTTTTTTTTTTTTTTTTTTTTTTTTTTTTTTTTTTGTAGTCTGAGCTCATCTTATGGGTCTTCTTTTAATCACTTGTTTATGCAATGTTTCTTCCTGCTCCTGGGTCTTTGAACTGGCTATTCCTTCTGAGTGGGTGTTCTTCCTGTCTCTCTTCACTCAGTAGCTTACACTCATTTTTCAGATTTCAGTTTAGTTGTTACTTCCTTATTCCCTTATGTACCTAACCAGATCAAACACCACTACTCATTCAACGAATACTTACTGAGTGGCTACACTAGGCCAGGCAGAGTTCTAAGCTAGGAATGTAAACAGACGAGTTTCCCTTTCTACAGTGCTTGCATTCTAGAGAGGAGATAGTTGCACTCATGTGCGCGCGCACACACACACAAATCCAGACAATCAAGAAAACTAGCAGAGACAAATAATGTGTGGATAATAAAAATAAGGCACATTTTAGATGCTACCTTAGATTAAGAAGGAAGGTAACATTTACGCTGAGACCTGAATGAGAACGGAGCCCTTGATCAAGAGCAGAGCATTTCAGACAGAAGGAATAAGTGCAAAGGCCTGGAGGCAGAGAGGTTAGAGGGGAAGGAATGGCCAGATTGCTCAAGGCTTTGCAATTCAGGGTAAGTGCTTGGGTTTTATTCTATGTGCAATGGGAAACTACTGGAGAACTTTTTGCAGAGGTGGGGGTTGGGAGAAATGGGAATAATTTGATTTATATTTTAGAAATATTCTTCCGTGTAGAGATTAGATTGTGAGGGAGCAAGAGTAGTAGCAGGGAGAACTGTTAGGAGCCTATTGCAAGAGTCCAGCTAAGAGGTGTTTTTTTATTTTTTTATCTTTATCTTTATTTTTATTTTATTTTAATTGTTCTTGTACAGTTATCTGTCTTTTACTCCCAGCCCAGCCCACCACCCCAACCTTTCCCACCTCCCTCCCATATCCACCTCCCCTAGTTTTTGTCCATGTGTCTTTCATACTTGTTGCTCTGAACCCTTCCCCTTTTCCCCTGCAATTCCCTCCCCTCTCCTCTCTGGTGACTGTCAGCCTGTTCTCAATTTCAGTGTCTTTGGTTATATTATGCTTGTTTGTTTGTTTTGTTGATTAGGTTCCTGTTAAAGGTGAGATCATATGGTATTTGTCTTTCACTGCCTGGCTTATTTTGCTTAGCATAATGTTCTCCAGTTCCATCCATGCTGTTGCGGAGGGTAGGAGCTCCTTCTTTCTTTCTGCTGCATAGAATTCCATTGTGTAAATGTACCATAGTTTTTTGATCCATTTGATCCATTCATTTACTGATGGGCACCTAGGTTGCTTCCAACACTTGGCTATTGTAAATTGTGCTGCTATGAACATTGGGGTGCATTGGTTCTTTTGGATTGGTGTTTCAGGGTTCTTAGGATAGAATCCTAGCAGTGGAATTGCTGGGTCAAATGGTAGATCCATTTTTAGTTTTCTTAGAAAACTCCATACTGCTTTCCATAGTGGTTGTACCAGTCTGCAATCCCACCAACAGTGCACTAGGGTCCCCTTTTCTCCACAACCTCTCCCACACTTGTTGGTTGTTGCTTTGTTTATGATGACCATTCTGACTGGTGCGAAGTGGTATCTCATTATGGTTTTAATTTGCATCTCTGATAGCTAGCGATATTGAGCATCTTTTCATGTGTCTCTGGATCCTCTGTATGTCCTCCTTGGAGAAGTGTCTGTTCAAGTCCTTTGCCCATTTTTTAATT
The DNA here is from genome assembly GCA_004027475.1 of Anoura caudifer. Taxonomy (NCBI): domain Eukaryota; kingdom Metazoa; phylum Chordata; class Mammalia; order Chiroptera; family Phyllostomidae; genus Anoura; species Anoura caudifer. The sequence goes on from PVKU01007189.1 coordinate 8,122, forward strand.
GGTTGCTTGTCTTCTTAGAATGGAGTCATGTAAGTTCTTTATATATTTTGGAGATTAAACCCTTGTGTGAGGTATCATTGGCAAATACATTTTCCCATACAGTTGGTTCTCTTTTTATTTTAATACTGTTTTCTTTAGCCATGCAGAAGCTTTTTATTTTGATGAGATCCCATTTGTTTATTGTTTCCTTTATGTCCCTTGCTTTAGGGGACATATCAGTAAAAATGTTGCTGCATGAAATATCTGAGATTTTCCTTCCTATGTTCTCCTCTAGGACTTTAATGGTGTCACGACTTATATTTAAATCTTTTATCCACCTTGAATTTATTTTTGTGAATGGTGTAAGGTGGTGCTCGAATTTCATTTTTTTGCACGTAGCTGTCCAGTTCTCCCAACACCACTTGTTGAAGAGACTATTTTTACTCCATTTTATTTTGCTGCCCCTTTGTCAAATATTAATTGACCGTAGAGACTTGGATTTATTTCTGGGCTCTCTGTTCTATTCCACTGGTCCATGTGCCTGTTTTTATGACAGTACCAGGCTGTTTTGATTACAGTAGCCTTGTAATAGAGTTTGGTGACAGGTATTGTGATACCTCCTACTTTGCTCTTCTTTCTCAAAATTGCTGCAGCTATTCGAGGTTGTTTATGGTTCCATATAAATTTTTGAAGTGTTTGTTCTATGTCTGTGAAATATGCCATTGGTACTTTAATAGGTATGGCATTGAATCTGTAAATTGCTTTGGGTAGTATGGACATTTTAATGATGTTAATTCTTCCAATCCATGAATGTGGTATATGTTTCCATTTGTTTGTGTCTTCCTTGATTTCCTTCTTTAGTGTTGTGTAGTTTTCTGCATACAGGTCTTTTACCTCCTTGGTTAGGTTTATTCCTAGGTATTCTATTTTTCTTTTTGCTATATTGAATGGGATTTTTTTTTCTTGATTTCTGCTTCTGCTCTTTCATTGTTGGTATACGAAAATGCCTTTGATTCTGGATATTGACTTTGTATCTGGCTGTTTGGCCAAATTCATTTATTAGGTTGAACAGCAAGGTATTTTTATTATGATTGTAATTTTACATTTGTATGTGTGCCTATCTGACTGATATTGTCCTCACTGGACTGTAAGTTCCCTGAAGACAGAGTCAGTGTCTTTTTTTTTTTTTTTTTTTTTTTTGCTTAAAGTTGTATTCACGCTGCTTAGTGCAGGGCCTGGCACCATATGGACACTTAGTTACTTACTACTTCAGGGGCTAGATAAGGATTTTGAGAAACAATGAATAAGATGTAGTTCATCTATGGTGACTTAACTATAAATTCAGTTGTAGTTAACTGATATACAAAAGATAGATGAATAGTATCACAGCCAAAGAAATTATTATGGCTGGCAGAAAAAAATTATAAAGTTATAATATCAAGGTCCTTATTCACTTATTCAGCTCAGAGTTGCAAATCTTTCATAGTTATTCTGATGGTGGAACTGCTACAGGTCACATGTTAATAAGTGGAAGGTATTTTCAGGGGGAATCTGTGAGAACATTTGATAGTCCAAAAAGGAGAGCATGTTAGTGATAACCATGTGATGTCACTGAGACTGTTGAGATTGTCATGGTATTTTAATCATGGTAATATATGGGTAGAAAAATTACTCAGTGTATCTTACATTGACTATGTATAAAAGATGTTTTAAAACATTTAATTTTTAAAATAAGACATCTGTGATTCTTTTAAGATAAACCTTGCTTATTATAATGGGACATTTGAAATGGACCATGAGATTGATTTATACCGTTCTGGTATGGAACTAGCCACTTAACAAATTTAATGTTTTCCCTTTCCCTATCTTTGTACAATGATAGAAGAGTTTGAAATCTTTAAACAATTTTACTCCAAGAGCGGGACACATAATTAGGATGAGCTTAAAGCATTTAGAACTCAAAATTATATCTAGACTAAGATCAAATTATTCTTTGTCTGCAATAAATTTAAATGGCTTGATTATTAACCTCTATGTCATGGTTGATTGGTCTATACATGATAGATCTTTCTGCTGGAGAAAGTCAGCTAAAAAAAAAAAAAAGGAAAGTTAGATAGCCCTTGTAAAAATCTTGCATTGTAGAAAGGAGGACATTTTTTAGGTAAATGCATTTAAGGATTCTGCTTTCTTTATTACTTTATTTATTCAGTAAGTATTGAATACCCACTGTGTGCAAGGCACTGGTGACCCAAAGATGAACACCCTCTTGGGGCTAACAGTGTAGAGACCGGTCTTATCACTAGAGTGTGACGTGAGGGCAGGTGATGATGCATGTAGGAGAGGCGTCCAAACCAGATCTGGGAGTGAGTAGTGTCTATGCTGAATGATGGATGTCCCAGGCAAGGGACAAGTATGGGATTGGTTAGAGTGGTGAGAATAAGGAAAAGATCTAGGATGGGGGAACTTTGCATACTAATAAAAGCCTAGGAGCTATTCTAGAGATAATGTGGCTTCTTTTAGAGGGTAGGTAGACTTGGGGAGGGGATGGAGTGAGGTGAGGGAGGACGAGGGAGTTCAAAGACATGTAGCTGGTGAGGAAGATAGTACAGATAAGGGAAATAATAAAACTTTTTCAACAGGGGAGTAAATTATCAGATATGAGTTCCAGAAAATCTCTGGGTACTTGGTGTAGGCTTTTAAAAAAATCACAACATCCTTTTACCTGTTTTGTGTTGTATGTATCATGTATAGACTTAAGGAAGCAGTATTTTTTAAGTAAACTTTGTTATTAAGGTTAACATGCATACAGAGAAGTACACAAGTTATAAGTTTATAGCTCTGTGCATTTCCTAAGCCACCTGTGTAACTACTACCAACATCAAAAAAATAAAATATTGTCATCACTCCAGAATCCATTTATTGCTTTTTTCCGTGATAACCTGTGCTCAAATGTAACCACTAGTCTGAATATATCACGATTTATTAGTTTTACCAATTTTAGAACTTTAAACAAATGAAATCATGTATTATGTGGTTTTTGGGGTCACTATTTCTTTGTTATATTCATCCGTGCTGCTGGGTATAGTAATAGTTCGTTTTTTCTTCCTCCACATCTTGATATTTCATTGTTATATATACCACATTTTAAAAATTCATTTACAGTTCATAGACATTTGGATTATTTCCAGTTTTTCTCTGTTATAAATAGTGCTGTCATGAACATTCCTTCACATGTGTCTGTGGGCATTTCTGTTGCGTGTATACCTCGGAATGGAATAGGTTGTAGGCTATGTGTGTGATATGCCTTTCGTGCTGCCACACAGTTGCCCAAAGTGGTTGTACCAGTTTACATTCCCAACATCAGTATATGAAACTTCTCGTTGCTTCTCCTTCTAGCTCACCTTTGGTATTGGTGGTCAGAGTGGTGGATGAGAAGTGGTATCTCACTGTGGTTCTTATTTATACTTTCCTAATAAAATGCCGTTGAGCACTTTTTATATGTTTTGTTAGCCATTTGAATAGACTTTTCTATGAGATGCTGGTTCAAGTTTTTTGCCCATTAAAAAAGGGATCATCTTTTTCTTACTGATTTTGATGGAGTTCTTTATATTTTCTAGATGCACGTCCTTTGTCAGATAAATGTACTGCAGATGTCTGCTACACTATGGCTGGCTTTTTAACCCTGTAATGTTGTTTCTTTGATGAACATAAAATTTTAATTTGAATGGATTTCATGTATAAATCTGTCTTCTAGGTTAGTGCTTTTTTTGTCTTGTTTAAGAAATTTTTGCTTGCCTCAGTGTCATGAAGATACTCTCCTGTGCTAACAAGAAGTTTTATTTTACCATTTACATTTAGATCTGTAATCTTGGAATTGAATTTTGTGTATAGTGTAAGGTAGGAGTCAAGATGATTTTTATTTATGTAAATATCCTGTGAACCCAGCATTATTTATTGCAAAGATTGTCTTTTCTACACTGAGTTGCATTGACACCTTCTTCATAAATCAGGTAATCCTGTGTTTGTGAGTCTGTTTCTGGACTCCATACTCTGTTCCTGTTGTGCTATTTGTTTTGTAAAATGCTTTATTTACTCCTGAAATGAGGTAGTATAGGTAAGTCTTTTGGTTTTGTTTTACTTCCTGATTTTCTTTTGCCTTTTTAAAAGGTGTTTAGCATTTGCTTATAAATTCTAGAATCACTCTGTCAGTTGCTACCAAAAAGAACCCCCAAAACCTGGCTGAGATTTTGATTGGAATTGGATGGAATTTGTAGATCAATTTGGGAGAGTTGACATCTTTATAATATTGAGTCTTCTAATCAATGAACACAATATAGTTCTCTTTTTAATTAGGTTGTCTTTAATTTCTATAAGTAATAGTTTTCAAGTTCTCTCTGTATCATTCTTGCATATCTTTTATTAGTTTGATTTGTTTTGTTATTATTGCAAGTTACATCTTTTAAAGTTTCACCTTCTAATTTTTTGTTGCTTGTACATATAAATGCAATAGATTTTGGTATATTGACCTCGATTGCAAGGACTTTGGTACTTTTACTTCTTAGTCTTAATAGTTTATCTGTAGAATCATTTGGGTTTTTTATGTGCATAATCATTTTATGTGATAGTTCTTTTGGCCAGTTTTTCAACCTTTCATATTTTTTTTATTGCCTCACTGCACTGGTTAGGACCTTGGCTGTGATTTTAAATAGTTGTGATGACAGTGTGTGTTTGTCTCATCCTCATTCCCAGTTGCAGGGGAAAACTTCCGTTATTTAAAATATGACATTTACTTAGGTAGGAGTGAGTTGAAACTTTTATTCAGATTAAGAAAATTCTCTTAATTCTGACTTGATAGGCATTTTAATCCTGAACCTGTGTCAAGTTTTAGCAAATACTTTTCTACATCTATTAGGATTATCATATGATTTGTTTCCCCTCTACTTTGTCAGTGTGGTAATCACATTTTCAAAAATATTAAAACAATCTTTATCCCTGTCATAAACCCAACAGATGTGCTATGATTTTTGTGTTTGCTAATATTTTGTTTAAGAATTTTTTGTCTGTGTTTAGGGGAGAGACTATCTTGTACTTTTTTGTGTGTGTGTTTAAAATGAATTTGTCTTGTTTAGAGATCAAGGATATACTGGTCTTATAAAATCAGTTGGGAAGTGTTCCCTTTTTTGTTCAACCCTCTAGAAGGGATTGGTATCAGTTCTTCTTTAAATGTTTGATAGATAGTTAATCAGTGAAGCCATCTGAGACTGGAGGCTTTTTTGTAGGAAAGTTTTAAATGATGAATACAATTATATTAACTATTGACCTACTCAGATTGTTCCATTTCTTTTTGCATTGATTTTGGTAGATTGTGTTTTTTCAAAGAATTTGGTTATTTTATATAAATTTTTGAATTTGCCAGTGAAAGTCGATAATACAGACCTCTTTTTTTTAAGTTTGGGGCATCTGAGTAGTGTCTCCTTTTTCATTCCTGGTGTTGACAATTTGTGCTTTTATTCCCCTTGATTAGTCTTGCATAGAGTTTATAAAGTTTATTCTTTTTTAAATTATATTTTATTGATTATGTTATTACAGTTGTCCCATTTCTCCCCCATCATTCCCCTCCACCTTGCACACCCCCTCCCACCCACATTCCCCCTTTAGTTCATGTCCATGTGTCATAAGTTCTTTAGCTTCTACATTCCCCACACTATTCTTGCCCTCCCCCTGTCTATTTTCTACCTACCATCTATGCTACTTGTTCTATGTACCTTGTCCCCCTCTCTCCTCTTCCCACTCCCCTGTTGCTAACCCTCCATGTGATCTCCATTCCTGTGTTTATGCTCCTGTTCTAGCTGTTTGCTTAGTTTGCTTTTGTTTTAGGTGTGGTTGTTAATATCTAAGAGTTTGCTGTCTTTTTACTGTTTTATTTTTTATCTTCTTTTTCTTAGGGAAGTTTCTTTAACATTTCATATAATAAGGGCTTGGTGCTGATGAACTCCTTTAACTTGACCTTATCTGAGAAGCACTTTATCTTCCCTTCCATTCTAAATGACAGCTTCGCTGGATAGAGCGATCTTGGAGGTAGATCCTTGACTTTCATGACTTGGAATACCTCTTTCCAGCCCCTTCTTGCCTGTAAGGTCTCTTTTGAGAAAGCAGCTGACAGTCTGATGGGAACTCCTTTGTAGGTGACTGTGCCCTTATCCCTTGCTGCTTCTAGAATTCTCTCCTTCATTTTAATCTTGGCTAATGTAATTATGATGTGCCTTGGTGTGTTCCTCCTTAGGTACACCTTCTTTGGGACTCTCTGAGCTTCCTGGACTTCCTGGAAGTCTATTTCCTTTGCCAGATTGGGGAAGTTCTCCTTTATTATTTGTTCAAATAAGTTTTCCACTTCTTGCTCTTCTTCTTCCCCTTCTGGTACCCCTATAATTCGGATGTTGGGATGTTTAAAGATGTCCTGGAGGTTCCTAAGCCTCTCCTCATTTTTTTGAATTCTGGTTTCTTCCTTGTTTTCTGTTTGGTTGTTTCTTTCTTCCTTCTGGTCCACTCCTTTGATTTAATCCCAGTTTTCCTCCCACCTCTATTGATTCTCTGTGCATTTTCCATCATTTCACTTATTGTAGCCTTCATTTGTTCATCTAATTAGCAACCAAAATCAACCAATTCTGTGAGCTTCCTAATCACCAGTGTTTTGAACTGTGCTTCTGATAGGTTGGCTACCTCTTGGTCGCTTAGATGAATTAGCTCTGGGGTCCTGATCTGTTCTCTTATTTGAGCCATCGTTTTTTTTTTTTTTTTTTTTTTTTTTTTTTTTTTTTTTTTTTTTTTTTTTTTTTTTTTTTTTTTTTTTTTTTTTTTTTTTTTTTTTTTTTTTTTTTTTTTTTTTTTGTCTGGTCATGGCTGTTACTTAGTGAGGGGCAGAGCCTTAGGCATTCACCAGGGCAGGGCAACCCAGTCGCTGGGTTGTGATGCTGGATGTGGGGGCGGGGTCGGAGAGGAAACAATGGTGTTTGCTCCACTCTCTCTTGGATTCCAGTCCCTTCAGCCACTTTCCCTGAGCAAATTGGGCCCCTCTGGCACTGACGTCCATGTGCGTGGGCTCGTGCACATTCTAGGACCCTGTGGGTCTCTCCAACGAACTCTCCCACTGGGCTGGGATTCCCTCCCGGCACCCCAACTCTCTAAGTATTCTCAATCTGTTTTTTAGGCTTTATTCTAGGCACTGGGGCCCTGCACTGCGCAGTGTGTCTCTCTGCCCGTTTTCGCCTGGTTTATCTGCGATCGAATGTGTGACCCTGTTCAGCCACTTTGTGCCCCTCGCTTGGTTTGCTCATTTCGTCCCTGCACCCGGTAACCGCCACCTATGCATCTGGGACCACCAGCTACTGCTTCTTCCTGCCGCGACCCCTCTCTGCTGGCCGCCGACTCTGCCCCTCTTACTGGTCCAGGTGAATCGTTGTGGGACTTCCATACAATTCAATCCTCTATCTGTTCTGGTTGGTTTTTTTTGTTGTTGTTGTTCTATATTTTTGTTGTCCTTAATCTTGGTTGTGAGAGGAGGCACAGTGTGTGCCTCCATCTTGGCCGGAAGTAGTTTATTCTTTCAATGAGACTATTTTGACTTTGTTGGTTTTTTTTTTTTTACACTATCGTATACTTACTTTCTAATTCATTAATTTCTGGTCTTGGTTTATTTTTCCTTTCCAAATTTTTCGCTTCAATTAGCTATTCTTTTTCTAACTTTGGGAGAACAATACTTATGTAATTGAGTTTCAGTTTGCTTTTCTAATATATACAAGCGTAGCTCTGCTCCATGAAGCCATGGCTTTAATACCATCCTACAAGTTGTGATGTTATATCTTGATTTTTCTGCTCAAAGTATTTTAAAATGGCCATTGTACTTTTTTCTTTGACCTATAGGTTATTTAAATAGTTACTGCTTAATTTCCAATTATTTGGAATATTCTAATGATTATTAAATTGTTTTCTAACTTAATCCCATTGTTACCAGATAACACGTTGTGAAGATTTTAGTGTTTTGATATTTTTGAGACTTGTTTTATGGCCTGACTATAGTTATTTCTGGTAAGTGGTACATTACATTTGAATAGACTGAACAGTGTATTCTGTAGTTATTGGTGCAGTGTTCTGTACATGTAGATTTAATAAAATTATTAATTAATCAAGCTTCCCATCACTTTTTTTACCTACTTATTCTGTCAGTTACTGAGAAAGGTAAACTAAATCTCTCACGGTGGTGACAAATTTTTATGTTTCTTTTTAATTTTATCAGTTTTTTCAAATATTTTTGAAGATATATTATTAGATACATGCAAATATATAATTGTTATGTCTTGTTGTATTGGAACCTTTTGTTATAATTAAATGCCTATCTTTAGTGCTAGTAGTGGTTCTTGACTTATAGCCTACTTGTCTAATAATAGCATCAACAAGCCTTTCTTTGGTTAGTGTTTGCATGGTGTATCTTTCTTAAAATTTTGACTTCTAGGACTTATTTTTGAGTTGTTTCTTTTATAAGCCACACGTAGTTGTTTTTTCTCTTTAAATTATATTTTATTGGTTATGCTGTTACAGTTGTCACAATTTTTTCTCCCTTTGCCCCCTTCTACCCAGCAACCCATACCCCTCAGGCAATCCCCCTACCATTGTTCATGTCCATTGGTCATGCTTATGTGTCATTTAGTTACTCCATTTCCTATGCTGTACTTTACATCCCCATGGCTGTTCTGTGACTGACAATTTGTACTTCTTAATCCCCTCCTCAGCTCTTCACCCACTCTCCCCTTAACTACCCTCCCATCTGGCAACCATCACAATACTCTTTGTATCTATGATTCTGTCTCTAGTCTTCCTGTTTGCTTAGTTTGATTTTTAGATTCAATTGTCAATAGATGTGTACTTATTACCATCTTATTGTTCATAATTTTGATCTTTTTCTTAAATAAATCCCTTTAACATTTCATATAATAATGGTTTGGTGATGATGAACTCCTTTAGTTTTTAGTTTTTTTCTTGTCTGGGAAGCTCTTTATCTGCCCTTCAATTCTAAGTGATAGCTTTGCTGGATACAGCAATTTTGGCTCTAGATCCCTCTTTTTCATCACTTTGAATACTTCTTGCCAATCCCTTCTAGCCTGCAAAGGGTCCTTTGAGAACTCATCTGACAGTCTTATGGGAACTCCCCTGTAGGTAACTAATTGCTTTTTTCTTGCTGCTTTTAAGACTCTCTTTATCTTTAACTTTTAGCATTTTAATTATAATGTATCTTGGAGTGGGCCTCTTTGCATCCATCTTGTTTGGGACTCTCTGTGCTTCCTGGACTTGTATGTCTATTTCCTTCACCAAAATAGGGAAGTTTTCTTTCATAATTTTTTCAAATGAATTTACAATTTCTTCCTCTTTCTCTTCTCTTTGTGGCACCCCTATGCTGTGAATGTTAGTACCCTTGAAGTTGTTCCAGAGGCTCCTTACACTATCCTTATTTTTTTAGATTCTTTTTTCTTCTTATTGTTCTGATTGGTTGTTTTTTGTTTCCTTATGTTCCATATCATTGCTTTGATTCTTGGCTTTATCCATTCTACTGTTGATTCCATGTGAATTGTTTTTTATTTCCATAAATATATCCTTCATTTCCCCCTGGGTCTTTTTTATGCTGCTGTGTACTCACTAAGTTCCTTGAGCATCCTTATAACTGGCGTAATGAATTGTGTATCTGATAACTTCCTCATCTCCATTTTGTATAGTTCTTTTTCTGGAGTTTTGGTCTGCTCTTTAATTGGGTCATGTTTCTTTGTTGACTCATTTTGGCAGCCTCCCTGTGTTTGTTTCCTTGTATTAGGGAGAGCTGCTATGACTCCTTGTCTTGGTAGTGTGGCCAAATGTAGTATGTATCCTCTAGGATTCAGTGGCACAGACTCCCCTATCATCCAAGTTGGGTACTCGAGGTACTCCCTCTGTGGGGGGTGAATACACTCTCCTCTTGGTAGTTGAGCCTTGATGGCTGTTGGCAGGTCTATGGGCAGGATTTACCGAGGCCAGTCAGGTGCAAGGACTGGCTGTGACCACTGACACCAACCTCTACCCTCCATGGAGGATCAGCTGTGCAGGGGCCTGGTGGTGGTGTTCCAACATGGTCTGTAGTTGTCCACTCAGTGTACAGGTTCTGGGGTTTCCTGGGTGGTGCAGGCCAGGGTCAGTCCCCACCTGTGTTTTGCCTGGGGCCATCCTGCATGGGCTACAAAGGAATATGTGGAACTAGGGAAATTCTGCTTGGTATTTATCAATAACTAAACTTTTGTATAAAAGGAAGATAAACAGACCTGAATGTTAGTATACTATTGGTCTTTTGAAGACTTTCTTTGAACCAGTTAGTTCTTACAATAAAATCAATTAAATATTAAGGCAATTTTATAAAAATTTGATAATGACTTTTAGTGTAGATCTTTATTTGTAATTTTTAGAAAATTAAGACCAACTTTATTTGAATTTATTATTAGGAAAACAAAATATAACTTAATTCACTACTGTCAAATTATTTTCTTAGTTTTTTAGTGAAATGACACAGAATGCTTTATTTTTAATTGTACTTGATCTTAGCCAAAGAATGCTTAATTTTTACTCCAGTTTCTTTAGGGTTTAGTACTTTTTATTATAACATAGAAAGTAAAAATCATTATTAAAAATGGTTTTTACAAAAATCACTAAGTTGACTTATCAATTATAACAAATGTACCACCTGGTGAGTTATTTTGATAATGTGAGGGACTGTGCATATGTGGGAGAGTATATGGGAAATCTTTGTGCTTTCCTCTCAATTTTTTTGTGAATCTTAAAATGCTCTAAAAAAAATGTGTTTAGAGAAATTATGAGATCCACAGAAGTTACATTGTCAATAACACAGGGCAAGCAAGGGTATTTTCTCATATACCAGTGTTATCCTGATGTATCATTAGAGAAACCTTTTAATTATTAATTCTAAATTATTAAGCTAAATATGATAGGTTCTATTTTTCTATATACCACTGTAGTAAACAATCAATATTATGATGAACTATAAATGCCTTACCTGTGTGTTTTTGATAGGCATTGATTTGAATTTATATAAGCTCAAAAGTTGAGTCTATAGCATTTAAAATATTTGTTGTTCAAGGTATTAAGTTTATGAATATTTATAGTACACTGAAAAATAAAAGAGGAAAATCATTGATTTTTAAAGAACATATGGAAGAAACCTTTTTTTTTTGTTCTTTGTTTTTCCCTGAAATTCTTATTTGGTAGATTAGTATAGATACAAAATAAGCCTTAATAGAATTATAAATATTTAATTATACTAGGGGACACTAATGGCTACCTTATAGATGTTTAAATAGGGAAAGTCTTTAAATTATAAAGTTCTGTATAATTTCATTCATCCAAATAAAAAAAGCATAACCAGTAACAGATGTATAGCAAACCCTAGATAAATTACAGAATGCTATACAATGTAAGACGTTGTTCGTAGGGCCATGAAGCTCATTTCTGCTTTGCAGTCCATAGAGAAATAGGACTTTTTATAGCAAATAGGTTATGCTACTGGAGAAGTGAATATTGAGATTCAGTGGAACTGTTTACCACCACGGCTTATCTCAGTGCCTCATGACTGCGTGTTTTGTGTACGTGCCTGTCTTCATCATTAGATTGTGAGCTCCGTGAGGAAGGTGACAGCATCTTGCTCATTGATACAGTACCTGGCACCTGGGAGATATTCGGTAAGTGTTGAATAAGGGAATAATGTTAAAGAACGTGTTTGCCCCACATGCTTTAAAAAATGGCAGATTTTACTCAGTACTACTGCAGTAGTGGGGAGAGACTTCAGTGTAAACTAAACTCAAAGCCACTGAAACAAAAGGCCAGAGGCCTTGGGGGTGTGCTAAGGGAAAGGCACTAAAGGTTGTAAAGGAGAGCTGGTCTCCGTGGTTAGGCAGTCTGGGTTTGTTCCCTGGCACTTACCTGGAGGAGAAACAAACTTCTCATATCCTTAGGACAAGAAGTAGTTCTGCACTTTGGAACAAGGTGCTCACTGGAACTATGCTCTTACACCCCCCGAGACATGGGAGACAGGAGAGCTGTCTCCCAGGATGTTTGTATTTCAAAGAGGTGACTCCCAGGTTCTTGAGGAGACATTTCTGGTTGGTAGAAGAGTTACATCTCAAAGGGGCAGGGAAAGGGTTTATAATTGCGAGCTTTTTAGAGTACATGCTCTAAGAAAAAGGAAGGTCAGTGGCTTATAGTCAGGTTTTGGTTGTAACAAACAGTAAATTTTTTTGGAGCATTGAGCTGTCTCAGGCAGACATTTTAGGGAACTAGGCCATATTTCTAGGAACATGACCTTGAGCTAATAGAAACTGTGTTAGTGTTTAAGTCTCTTAGTGTGGGAGGAGGGTGAAATCAATTGTGCTGAAAGTTACAGTTCTTACAGGCAAAAGTTGAGGCCTAGTTGAGTAGAGGGTTCAGAGGAGACTGATTAAAGTTTGATCAAGGAGAGAGTCTATCAGTAACACAGGGCAAGCAACAGTGTTTTGTGAATGGAAATTCAGGATGAAACCAGAAATGGGGTTAATATCAGTGATGCCTAGAAGACTTTAATGTCCAGAATTGGCTAGGGGAAAAGGAATTAATATTTGTTTAATCAGGTACATTATATCTGTTATTCTTCTAACAACCCTGTGAGGTTAGTGCTATCTCCATATTACATCAAGAGACAGAAGCTCAGACATTTTAAATAACACAATCAGGGTCATATAGTTAGTGACTGGTGGAGTTGGGATTCAAACCCAGATCTTTTTTATTTTTACTTCAAAATAGCATCCTCTGATCATTAGCAATTCATGTTAATATTGTTATATAAAAGTTTTCTTTTCTAAAAAGTAATTGATGTTAACAACAGTTAGTATAGATAGATTAGTTGCTTACTCTGTGCCAGATCCTAAGAAGAAAATTTAACAAGGCTTTATGGGCACTGAGTAGTGAGAAAGTACGAGTGTTACTAGTGCTTTGCTTTGCCAGGATATAAATGCTCAGTTGTCATTTGAATTCCTGCTAACACTGCAATGCATATGGAAAGCTGCTCCTAAGCATAGGTCCCCGTAAGGTTGAACAGGAAGGTCTTTAGCTATTAAGTCCAGAATCTTAATTTCTCCGATGAAAAAGCCATGACCCAGAAAGGTTAAATGATTTCCCCAAGTGATTTACTTGAGGTACCGGAGCCTGCTCATTAGAGAGAGCTGGGATTTGTTTAACTAAAAACAATTGTGTGCCAATCTGAGGATTTACCCTCAATTGTTGTTATCACAGTATGTATCTATTAAATGTCAAACTGCCAGTGTTGCCATTGTATATTTTTAGAAAATAAACTTAAAAGATAAAATTGCCCCCATAGGTGGTGATGACAGTGACTTAACAGTATTCCTGGTAGTCCCATCAGGTGATTTAACAGAACTCTGTTGTCAAACACGTCTGTCTCAATCTGCCAATTCTCTTTTGAGTTACTTCCACACTGTAGCTTAGGCAAAAATAAAGTAACAGCAACATGACAACAACAAAAAAACAGATCTCAAAAAGTAAATACAACTTTAGAATTTTTTGATTAAGTGTGACCACTATACAGTATTTTAAAAATGTCAAAGACTGCAGAGTACCACTTCTTTTCCTTATGTCAAAACCTATTAACTTATGATATTTTGAGTGTTAAACAGTAAGTTGGGTTTTGTCCCCTTTATTGTTTTCCCCCTATTATTGCTATGCCTGAATTTCATGTTGATGGTTTTCCTGTGCTTTTTTCAGTAATAAAATAGCCCATTAAAAATTGTAGTAAGAACACTTAATATGAGATGCACTTCACAGTTTTATGTGCGTTAGTGCCGTATTGTTGACATAGGTTCAATGTTGTTAAGCACATCTCTAGAACTTACTCACCTTGCTTAACTGAAACTCTGCCTGCTGATGAGCAACTCCTCATTCCTCCTTCACCCTCCCCCGGCAACCACCATTCCCCTCTGATTCTGTGAGGTTGACTACTTTAGATGCTTCATGTAAGTGGAATTATCTTTCTGTGACTGGCTTATTTCACTTAGCATAATGTCCTCAAGGTTTATCCATATCGTTGAAAGTGACAGGATTTCCTTATTTATGACTGAATAATGTTCCATTGTGTATACATGTATATAACACATTTTCTTTATTCGTTGGTTGAAAGGCATTTTGTAGTTTCTACACCTTGGCTGTTGTGAATAGTGCTGCAGTGAGCATGAGAGTGCTAATATTACTTTGAGATCTGGATTTCAATTCTTTTGGATAAATACCCAGAAGTAGGATTGCTGGATCAATTGGTAAGTCTATTCTTAATTTTCTGAGGAACATCCAAAATGTTTTCCATAGTGCTGCAGCATTTTGCATTCCTACCAACAGTGTGCAGGGGTTCCAGTTTCTTCACATCCTTGCCAAAACTTGAAACTTTATGATTTTTTTGATAGTAGATTAAAAGTAACAGATGTGAAAGGATATCTTAATTGTCATTTTCAATTTCTTGATGATTAGTGATGCTGAAGATTTTTTCATATACTAGTCGGCCATCTGTATGTCTTCTTTTTTTTTTTTTTAAGATTTTATTTATTTATCTTCAGAGGGGAAGAGAAGGAGAGAGGGAGACAAATATCAATGTATGGTTGTCTCTCGTGCATCCCCTGCTGGGAACTGGCCTGCAACCCAGGCATGTGCCCTGACTGGGAATTGAACCGCGATTCTTTGGTTCACAGGCCCGCGCTCAATCCACTGAGCTACACCAGCCAGGGCTGTATGTCTTCTTTGATGAAATTTCTATTTAATTCCTTAGCCTATTTTTAAATGGGATTATTTATTTTCTGCTATTGAGTTGTATTAGATTGGGGCTGTCAGAGTAAGTCACAGAAGTAAAGGACCTGTGAGGAGTAGAGTAGAGGCAGTATCCAGTGTCTCATCTTCATCAAGTCACAGAATAGACAATAGGAAACCTCTGGATTATAAAATGGGGTAAGTCAGGGACTTCCAGTTAAGATGGCAGCATAGGCAGACATGGCTCACCTCTTCACACAACCACATCAAAATTACAACTAAGGTATAGAACAACCGTCACTCAGAACCATCAGAAATTGAGTTGAATGAAAATCTGACAACTGTGGAATTAAAGAAACCACATCCATGCAACCTGGTAGGAGAGGTGCAGATGCAGAACAGGCTGGTCCCTCATTCATGTGGGGTGGCTTAAAATTTGGGGGGCATATCCTGGGAGTGAAGAATCCCAGCCCCACACCAGATAACCCAGCTCAGGGTCCCAGTGCCAGAAAGATAAATCCCCACAACTTCTGGCTACAAACACCAGCAGGGATTGAGTCAGTGGAAGAAACTCCTGGAACCCCAAGCAGTTCCTCTTAAAGAACCCACACATGGACTCACCTACTCAGACTAACTCCCTCTGAGCTCCAGCACTGGGTTAGCAGCTTGAAAGGCACTAGTAGTACACAGGGAGAGACTGAATGGTCTGGCATCAAGGTGAGCAGAGGCCATTGTTGCTTTTCTAAACCCTCCCCCCAACAGAGCTGGCAAGCTGGTACCATATCTGAGATTCCATCAACCTGTCTAACACTGTTTGACCCCACCTTGGAAATCCCCAGAGGCTCTCTCCTACCCAATTTACAGGCACACCCAAGCTGCTTTTCCATATAAATGGCTGGTCTTGGCTCATGCTTCACAGCTTCCTAATTCCTCTCAAACAAGTAACAGCTGGCCTCAGTGAACTGCAGGCCCTGCACTCTAGCAGTAGCCAGTTTGGGAATCTCCAAGCCCAGCTCAAGTAGCAGCCATCTCAGATTGCTTTATAGCTCAGGTAGGGTGGCCCTGACAAAACACAGATGAGGGCTGACCTTGGTCTGTACCACCTGGGAAACTGCAGGGCCAGTGCACCCAGTGAACAGCTACAGACCAAGTCAGAGAACTACTTCCCTATCCCTGAATGGCAGATCGTCCACAGAGGGCAGAGGTTGGTGGTAAGTGGTCACAGACAGTCCTTGCACCTGACTGGTGTAGGTAAATCCCTCCCATTGATCTTCCAACAGCAACCAAGGATCAACTCTGTGAGGTCGGTGTACTCAGCCCACACAAAGAAAGGGCACACCTCAAGTACCCAGCTTGGGTGATAGAGGAGGCTGTGCCATTGGACCCTACTGGACACCTACTCCATTAGGCCATGCTACCAAGACAGAGTCAAAGCAGCTCCATCTAATACAAAGAAACAAATGCAGGGATGCTGCCAAAATGAGACAGCAAAGAAACGTGACCCAAATAAAAGAACAGATCAAAACTCCAAAAGAAGAGCTAAATGAAATGAAGCCAAGCAATCTGTCAGATGCAGAGTTTGAAACAGTGGTTCTAAGAATGCTCAGGGAACTCAGTGAGGACCTCAACAGCATAACATCCAGTCAGAAATAAAGGCTACATTAATTGAAATAAAGAACAATTTCCACAGAAACAACAGTAAAGTGGATGAAGCTGAGAATCAAAGCAATGACATGGAACATAAGGAAGCAAAGAACAACCAATCAAAACAATAAGAAGAAAAAAGAATCTAAAAAAATAAGGATAGTGTAAGGAGCCTCTGGAACAACTTCAAGGGTACTAACATTCACAGCGTAGGGGTGCCTCAAGGAGAAGAGAAAGAGCAAGAAATTATAAATTCATTTGAAAAAATTATGAAAGAAAACTTCCCTATTTTGGTGAAGGAAATAGACATACAAGTCCAGGAAGCACAGAGAGTCCAAAACAAGATGGATGCAAAGAGGCTCACTCCAAGATACATTATAATTAAAATGCTAAAAGTTAAAGATAAAGAGAGTCTTAAAAGCAGCAAGAAAAAAAGCAATTAGTTACCTACAGGGGAGTTCCCATAAGACTGTCAGATGAGTTCTCAAAGGACCCTTTGCAGGCTAGAAGGGATTGGCAAGAAGTATTCAAAGTGATGAAAAAGAGGGATCTAGAGCCAAAATTGCTGTATCCAGCAAAACTATCACTTAGAATTGAAGGGCAGAGAAAGAGCTTCCCAGACAAGAAAAAACTAAAAACTAAAGGAGTTCATCATCACCAAACCATTATTATATGAAATGTTGAAGGGACTTATTTAAGAAAAAGAAGATCAAAACTATGAACAATAACATGGCAAAAAAATTACGTATTTATCAACAATTGAACCAAAAAAGGTACTAAGCAAACAGGAAGACTAGAGACAGAATCATGGATACAAAGAGTATTGTGATGGTTGCCAGATGGGAGAGTGGTTAAGAGGAGTGGGTGAAAAGGTGAGGAAAGGTTTAGGAAGTATAAATTGGTAGTCACAGAATAGCCATGGGGACGTAAAATGCAGTATAGGAAATGGAGTAGCTAAAGAACTTATAGCCATGACCTATGACCTGATCAATGGTAAGGGGACTGCCTGAAGGAGTGGGGGTGTTGGTGGTGGGAGGCAAAGGGGAAAAGTCAGGAAAACTGTAATAGCATAATCAATAAAATATAATTAAAAACTTAAAAAAATAAGATGGAGGAGTGGTGGGGGGAAAGGCAGAAAACTGTACTTGAACAACAATTAAAAAATGTCAAAAAAATAAGATGGAGTAAGTCAGAGCCACTTAGAGAAAGGAGATCTATTGCGTAGGATAGAAAATGTAGAAAATCAGGATAGGTGAACATACTACAAAAAAATTTTCAAAGGTGGGAATGAGGAGCACAGGAGGGTGTAGCTCCCCCTTCTCTCTCTTCCCTTGGCATCTTTCTCTTGCAGCATTTATTACCAAGTACCATCATAGCTGAGTTACTTACTGGGCTATTCCTCTCAACTGTACATTCCTTGAAGGTAATATTATTGACAGCATCTAGCAATTGTTCAATAAATATTTGGTTGATCAGTAGATACACATGGTAGATGGGTAGGGGCAGAAACTAGACATCCATGAGCACAAATTGTTGGAAAATAAGCTTTCCAACAAAAAGCCTTGCTAATGGTTTGTATTTTTATCTTTTTATTATGGAAAAACTTGAAACATATTCAAAAGTAGAGAAAGTGGTAGAATGAATTTCTTTTACTTAATCACTTAGCCTTAACAATGATCAACATATGTCTAATCTTGCTTCATTTATCTGCTCACCTCCCCCTTGGGTTATTTTAAACAAAACCCAGATGTTCAATTAGTTCATCTGTGAATGCATCAATATGTATCTTTAAAAGAATGAAGGGACTTACTTTAAAAAAAATATATAACCACAACACTATTAGCACACCAGAAAACAGCACAGTTATTCCTTACTGTCATCAAATGTCTGCTCGGTATTCATATTTCCCTGGTTTTCTTGTACATTTTTTGTCTAGTTGATGTTTCTGAATCAGAATCCAAATAAGGACTACAGATGCATTTAGTTGATAAATCTCTTAGGCTTCTTTTAATCTAAAAGTTCACCTTTTTTTCTTGCCTTGGAATTTATTGAAGAAATC
Source organism: Anoura caudifer (assembly GCA_004027475.1). Lineage (NCBI taxonomy): Eukaryota > Metazoa > Chordata > Mammalia > Chiroptera > Phyllostomidae > Anoura > Anoura caudifer. The sequence goes on from PVKU01007189.1 coordinate 26,672, forward strand.
AGATCCTTTGCCTGTAGAATTTCCCACTGAATTTTTACCAGTTGTGCCCCCATGATGTCGTTTAATTTGTTTTCCTGTCCCCTGTATTTCTTAGAAACTGGTAATTAGAACCAGAGCTTTGATCAGATTTTCCATTTTTTTTGTCAAGAAGACTTCAGAGGTGGCGTATGTACTTGCAGTTGCAGGGAATGAGGGAGACACAACACCTTGTCCCCCTCCTGGTCAGCTTGTTTGACCAGGAAGCACAGGTATTGTCAGCCTGATGCCTCCATTATAAACTTCCCCATCTGCTTTTTGCTTCATGTTTTTTGGCAACCATTGATAGTTATTGTCTAGATCAGGGGTTGGCAAATTTTTTCTGTAAAGGGCCAGACAGTGGATATATTTCGGCTCTGCAGGCCAGATGGCCTCTGTCGCTGCAGTGCAGCAGCAGCCTCAGGCCATCTGCAAATGAATGGGCCTGGCTGCGTTCCTGCAAAACTTTATTTACCGGATCAGGTTTGAGCTGCTGGCCATTATTGGCCAGGTCCTACCTAGTTAATTGTTTCACTAGGGGATGCAAAATAATATAATTCTATTACCCTTTCTTTATTTGTTAATTAAAATGCATCTATAAAGAAGAATTTTTGTCTTATCAATTATTTGGTTACTCTAAAGAACTTTCTGTAAAGGAAAGGCGGGATAAATGCTTGAGTGTTACCCTTTATTTATTACCCATTTTCAGAATAACTTGGTTTCCTACCATCTTCCAAAGATGATGTTTTTTTTTAAAGTATCATCATGATGTTATGGGTTTTTAACATATATGAGGGTTCAGCCTTCCTACACCTAGGCCCTGTAGAGGCACACAGGGGAGGCACACAGGGGAGCCCTACGGCTGGAGTCTGTCGCCTGTTACACTGCAGCTGCGCGGCATTACTGACTCCGTGGCAGAAGTCTTAGTTGTAGTTGTAGACTAAACCAGAGGTCTCTGTCTGCAGCTCTAAAATCCATGATGCTACAGTTTTCATTGTATTAGGTAAAAAAAAAATTAACATATTTCAAATTTGGAAATTAGATTCTCACAATTTTACATATTTTTAAATCTATGTTAACGTACTTCTTTTGGTCATGACTAGGTTGCTGTTGTTAAGCAAAATTGGTTAAAATATTCATAGTGTAATATTATTTTGTTAGCCTACAACCTGAAATTTGATTAATATCCTTTGGTTTTCATTAGTGCCAGGTGGGAAAAAAATGGACATTTTTAAAGATCTCAAACTTAACATTATACATACCAAAATGTTCTCTTATTTATCATCCATATTTGACTTAAATCAGTTGACTATGTTAATGTTCCTCCTTGCTTCTTTTCTCTGGTATTTTAACTGTTCAAATTCATTGTTAGCATTTTCTCTCTGAAATGGCCGAACTTTCATCCTAAACCCATTGTAGTCTGTCTTCCCCTTAGACATCTGTGGTTATGTGTGGTCTCCTCTGAGTGGTTTTTTTTTTTAAATTTTTAAAATAAATTCATTGGGGTGACATTGGTTAGTAAGATCATATAGGTTTCAAGTGTACATTTCTATGATATATGATCTGTATATTGCATTGTGTGTCTACCACCTAAAGCAAATAATCTTTTCTCACCATATATTTGTCCCTCTTTACCGTTTACTGCTCCCCCTTCCCTCTGGTAACCACCAAGTTGTCTGTGTTAATGAGTTTCAGTTTTATATCCCACAAATTAGTGAAATTATGTAGTTCTTAGCTTTTTCTGACTGACTTATTTCACTTGCGTAATAGTCTCAAGGTCCATCCATGCTGTCACAAATGGCAGTATTTCATCTTTTCTTATGGCCGAGTAGTATTCCATTGTACATATGTACCCCATCTTCTTTATCCAGTCCTCTACTGAAGACTCTTTGGTTGTTTCCATGTCTTGGCCACTATGAATAATGTTGCAGGGAACATAGGGGTGCATATATCTTTGTGAATAAATGTTTTCAAATTTGGGGGGTAGATGCCCAGGAGAGGGAGTGCTAGGTCATATGGTAACTTTATTCTTAGTCTTTTGAGGAACTGCCATGCTGTTTTCCATAGTGGCCGTACCAGTTTACACTCCCACCATCAGTGAATGAGGGTTCCTTTTTCTCTACAACCTCTCCAACATTTGTTTTTACTTGCCTTGTTGATAATAGAAGAAAACATAGGTACTAAACTTTAGGGACTTTGGTCTTACAGAAGGGTTTATGAATTCGACCCCAAAGGCAAGGGAAGTAAAGGCAAAAACTAAAAAGCTTCTGCACAGTGAAAGACACTGTCAGCAAAACAGAAAGGCAACCAACTGAATGGGAAATGATATTTGCAAACAGCAGCTCCAACAAGGGATTAATACCCAAATTATATAAAGAACTCAACACCAAACAAACAATCCAATTGAAAAATGGGCAGAGGACCTGAACAGGCACTTCTCCCCAAGAAGACATACAGATGGCCAACAGATATATGAAAAGATGCTCAATTTCACTATTAGGGAAATGCAGATCAAAACTACAATGAACTATCACCTCATACCTGTTAGAGTGGCTGTTATCCTCGAAGTGTTTCTATCATTGACCTACTTGGTGCTTTTGACACCTCCTTGTCACCCCTTTCTTTTCATGGCTTTAAAGATGACTTTGACTTTTTTTTATCCTCTTGATGTTTAAACTTTGACTTTTTTTTTCTAACAACTGGAAATAAAATCTAAGAGAAGAGAGTACATCATGTTCTTCAAGTACCTTTTAAATGTATTCATGTCACTCGCTGAGCCCCTGGTTACTGGCTGAGAAAAGATTTTGAAGTCAGGTTTAGAGCCTTTGAAAAGAGGTCTTCTATTTTTACCTTCCGCTGCACCCTGTCCCTGCTTTGGCCCAGAACCTGCTGGCTCTCCTTTGCTTCAGACTATTCTGTAGCATTCTTTGTTTAATGTATCTTGTCCCACTACAAGTTTCCTTTCTTCCCAGGCAGATTTTCCAGATTGATTCTGACCGTCTTCAGGGGTTTTGGCAGTTGAGCTTTTTTTCTCAACCATAAAATGAGGAATTTAAAAAAATAACTTAAAAGCTTCCTAAACCCATATTTTCTGGGCTGATAAGAAAGGAAGCAGTACTCTTCTGGGTTTGCCTTTTAGTATGTCTGTCACACAACAAAATCACATACCCTTAATATGTAATAAGTATAAAATTATCTTTCCTAACAGTGTGCTGCTTTTCTTATACAGATACCATTTTTATCTCATTAAAATATATTGCAGCTTTTTTTCTCCTAATCTTCATGGTTGAGTATGTCAATCCATAGTGTCACATTATGTGGCTGTGTTGCAATGTGACACATTAAGATGAGTCTGAAATACCTATTGAGAAAAGTCATTCAGGGCAAATAAATTCAATAGCATGTATCTATGTTTCTGTTTCTCCTCGTCAGGCTTAGATTAGGGCATGTAGTAAATGTGATAGAATTTAGAAAGTGATTTTTTTCCTTTTTGCCTGTTAATTGAAGTATTTCATTAATTGGATTGGTAGCACCTTGCTGAGTCAGAGTACAGTTGACTTCAGTAAGTATAAATATACTCTATTTCAGGAGGTGCTGTAGCCATTTCTATTAATGTGGGAGAACAGATATAGTCTTTAGAATTATGTGTGGGAGGTCAGCAAAACCTTTTGGGAGCGATGAAAAGGAAACATATTTTTGTGACTTTTCTAAAATTTTAGAATAGTATTCTTTTAGAAAAGATTTTATTTATTTTTAGAGAGAGAGGAAGGGAGGGAGAAAGAGAGGGAGAGAAACATTTGTGAGAGAGAAAAAAAATCAATTGGTTTCCTCTTGTATGCGCTCCAGCCGGGGACCAGGCCTGCAACCCAGGCATATGCCCTGACCAGGAATTAAACCAGTGACATTTCTCTTTGTGGGACGATGCTCAACCAACTGAGCCACATCAGTCAGGACATATAAAAATAACATCTTTTTAGCTCTTACTGTAGTTATAATTTTGAGAAAGCTGTGAGTATTGAAATATAGTAATTGTGACTGTTTTGCTTAATATAAGGGAACATTCAGAGAAAATATAAAAGCCTTACATACAAAAATACACCCTCAGCTTGATATCTAGACATTTACAGAGAAACAGTCCTATAGGGATTATAGTCTATGAATTTTATTAATGGATATGTTTGATGAGCCTAAACCTGTAGCTGATATGGACAAATATTTATGAATATTGGGAATTTTCAATGATGAAGATAAAGAAAGGAATTCATTTGCTCAACATATATCGAGAACATCCTAGATGCTATGAGTTACATGTCTCTTTTTTTAAGTATATTTTATTATGATTATGCTATTACACTTGTCCCAATTTTTTTCTCACCTTTATTCCTTTTCCACCCTGTACCCTCCACCTTCCAACAGCATTTTTCCCACCTTAGTTCATGTCCATGGGTCTTACATGTTAGTTCTTTGGCCTCTCTATTTCCTATACTATTCTTAACCTCCCCCTGTCTATTTTGCACCTACCACTTATACTTCTTGTTCCCTTTACCTTTCCCACCCTCATTCTCCCCATCCCCTTCCCCACTGATAACCCTCCATGTGATCTCCATTTCTGTGATTCTGTTCCTGTTCTAGTAGTTTGCTTAGTTTTTGGTTTTTAGGTTCAGTTGTTGATAGTTATGAATTTTTGGTAATTTTACAGTTCATAGTTTTGACCTTCTATTTCTTAGATAAGTTCCTTTAACATTTCATATAATAAGGGTTTGGTAATGGTGAACTCCTTTAACTTTACCTTAACTGGAAGCACTCCATCTGCCTTTCCATTCTGAATGATAGCTTTGCTGGATAGAGCAATCTTGGATGTAGGTCCTTGCCTTGCATGGCTTTGAATACTTCTTTCCAGCTCATTCTTGCCTGCAAGGTTTCTTTTGAGAAATTAGCTGATAGTTTTGTGGGAACTCCTTTGTAAGTAACTGTCTCCTTTCTTCTTGCTGCTTTTAAGATTCTCTTATCTTTGATCTTGGGTAACTTAATTATGATGTGCCTTGTTGTGTTCCTCCTTGGGTGCAATTTCTTGGGCACTCTCTGGGCTTCCTGGACTTCCTGGAAGTCTCTTTCCTTTGCCAGATTGGGGAAGTTTTTCTTTGTAATGTTGTCAAATAAGTTTTCAATTTCTTGCTCCTCCTCTTCACTTCCTGGCACTCCTATGATTCAGATATTGGAGCATTTAAAGTTTTCCCGAAGGTTCCTAAGCCTCTCCTCATTTTTTTGAATTCTTGTTTCTTCATTCTGTTCTGTTTGGATGTTTGTTTCTTCCTTTCATTCCAAATCATTGTTTGGAGTTCCCATGTCCTTCCCTTCTCTGTTGGTTCCCTGTACATTTTCCTTTATTTCACTTTGTGTAGCCTTCATTGCTTCCTTCATTTTTGCGACTGAACTCAATCATTTCTGTGAGCATCCTGATTACCAATGTTTTGAACCCTGCATCAGATAGGTTCTCTACCTCCTTGCCTCTTAGTTCCTTTTCTTGAGTTTTGTTCTGTTCTTTCATTTGGGCCCTGTTTCTTCCTCTCAGCACACCTGTTAAGTTGTAAGGGGTGGAGCCTTAGGTATTCACCAGGATGGGGCAACCTTCTTTGCTGCCTTGTGGCTCAGTCTGTGGGGGAGGTGTCAAAGAGGGAATAATGCCGCTGGCTTGCTCTGCTCTTGCCCCACTTTCCCACAAACTCTCCTGTGACACTGGGAGTTTCTCCCACCTTTGCAACCCCTGCAGTATTTTACAGGTAGAGGTTTTGAGTCTTTAGTTTCTTAGTCAGCTAGCCTCGCCTCGCCTGCCTAGTCCTCCAATAGCTGCCTTGCTATGCATTCTCTCTATCCCTCCTACCAGTCTGGATGAATGTTTATTTAATTCCTTGGTTGTTGGAGTTCCATGCAGTTTGATTTCCTGGCAGTTCTGGTTGTTTATTGTTTTTAAATTGGTTGTTGTCCTTCTTTTGGTTGTGTGAGGAAGTGAAGCGTTTCTGCCTATGCCTCCATCTTGGCCAGAACCCTCTATGTATCTTTTTATAGACTTTATATTATGGTTAAAGATTTCTTGGGAAGTTTGGCTGATCAGAGTCAATATTCCTTTATGGAAGTTATGGAGTATTATATTTATAATTTGAAAATCTAGATTAAAAATGTATAGTATTCAAGAATATTTATCAAGACAAAGTACTGATTTTAACACACTAAGAAGGGTGTGGTGTACCATCGCAGATCAGTGGAGATAGGAGGAATCTTGGAGATAGTTCGGTGTATTTATTTATACAGCAAGTAATTAATGAGTATTTACTCTGTGCTTGCTTATGATAAGTGCTTGTGCTACCAGGGTAAACAACATATCAATAACTCTTGTATTCTTTTTTATTTTTAATCTTCACCTGAGGATATGTTTATTGATTTTAAAGAGAGAAGAAGGGGTAGAGGAAAGATAGAGAGAGGGAGAGAGAGAAACATTGATGTGAGAGGGAAATACTGATTGGTCGTCTCCCAAACACACCCTGACTGGGGATCAAACCCAAAACCCATGTATATGCACTGACAGGGAACAGAACTCATACCTTTTGGTGTACAGGATCATGCTTTGACCAACCAGTCACCTGGCCAGGGCAATGGCTCTTATATTCTTATAATGTTTATTCTAGTAATAGAGATAGAGAGCAAACAAATTCATTAATTAAACACTGCTAGTGGAAGTTGGTTGAAGAAAGTAGAAAGGTGCTATAATCGAAAATAAATGTTTAAGGGATTTTAAAAGTAAGGTAATTGGGGAGAACTTGCTTGAGGACTTTATATTGAAATTGAGATCTATGAGAAGGAATGTGCTCTGTAAGGATATTTCATATCAAGCAAACAACCTAAAGCAGGAAGGAGTCTGGTGTGTTCATGGAACTTAATAAAAGCCTCTGCGACAGGAAGGTGACGTGGACAGTGGTTCAAGATGGTAGTAAAGGGTGGAAGGGGCCAGATTGTACAGTACCTTGCTGTATGGAGTTTGGATTTTAATCTCTATGTAATGGAAAACTATTGAACAATGATGTCTTCTCATTTTCATTTTTAGAAACTCACTTTTGGCTGTGGGAAACAAAATAGTTGGTAGTGGGGCGAGCTTAGAAGCAGTAAGGTAGGTTAGGAGGTAGTTTTGCAATGGACAAGGTCGAAGGCCAGATGAAGTTGGAAGATTGGAGACGCACTTTGGAGGCAGAAATGCCTGGAATCTCCAGTGGATCAGGTGTGAGGAGTGAGATACAGTATAGATGACTCCTAGGTTTTGACCTGAAAAACTGAGAGAATGGTGGTGCCTTTATCGTGATGGGGAAACCATGCTGGGTGGAGTTAAAGGTGAAGATTAAGACTTGTCTTAGACTTCAGTTAAATTTGAAATGTTGGAAGAATACAGATGGTGGTATCCAGTAGGCAGTCTGGAATGCTGAGGAGAGGCGTGACCCGCACACACAAAGCTGGGGGAGTTGTCAGGTGGTGTTTAAAGCTGTCGGAGTAAACGAGAGAGTCCATGGGAAGAGTGCCGACAGAGAAGGAGCAGTGGTCAGGAAGAGACCTGGAAAAGTGTGTCAGCACGGGAGTGATGAGAAGAGAGGGTTTCAGGAGGAAGGGCATTGCCATTGGGCAGAAAGCCCTGGGAGGAGAAACTAGGTGAGGGCAGGAAAGGATTCTTTTACCTTCATACTCAGCTTCTGCTGTCAGAAATCTCATCTGATTTACCTTTGTATCCCCAGCATCTAGCTTGTAGCCTGACACATACCAGCAAAGGCCTTAAGTAAATACTTTTTGAATGATTAAATGAAAGAGATCAAAAAGAGGGTTACATTGGGAGTCTATCAAGAATTAAAATCCAACTGTTGCTCTTTTAAGTGAGTTTCTGTAGAAGCCGAACACGACTTCCCTATCAATTAGTAATATGCTGATAAAAAATATATTGAAAGTTTGTGATTTTAGTCATGGATTTAGGGGTATATCATGTACTTTTTGACCTCCCCCCAACCAAAAAAAAAATAGTTATATTGGTTTGGAAGAAGAGGGAACATTTGAGTGTGTGTGAGTGTGTGTGTGTGTGTGTGTGTGTGTGTGTAGTGTTAGTTTTATTTAGTGAAATTGGCCTCAAAATAATTAACCTACTTCTACTTAATTTTGAAATTGTAGAAAAAGTGCAAAGCACCTATGTTAGTTTCTTTAGAAATTTTATTCTTTTTTGATATGGTTACAGTTTTATTAAGCTTTGGCCAAGGAAAATTATGGAGGAAGGAATTAGTAGGAAAGAGATTCGTCTAATGAGAAAGGACTCACTCACTTTTAATGATTTGCAGCCTGTATTTCTGTTAACCCTTGATCTCCTTCCAAGTAAAGAATAAGATATCAAGCAAACAATCTAAACTTACGAGACTTATATTAGGGGGTACCCCACCAAAACAAACAAACCAGTGAGTGATTTAGGAACCCATCTGTATTGGTATACCAGCTGGCATTGTGTGAGGCTGCATTTGGCTTCCGTGAGTTTTTCGAAGACTCTTTCAATATATTTGCCCATTTCATGATGGGTGATTTGTGAGCGCGCTTGCCCACACTTGTGCTGAGTATTCCGCAGTTTTGACCAAAAAAGATATGACCTCTATGCCCCACCTTTCCTAGTTACCACCGGAGCAACCTTTTTTTTGTTTGTTTCCCCTGATGAAAAAAGTTTTCAAAGGGAAACATTTTGTCCATATAGAAGAGGTGAAACAAAAATCAGCAGAAGCTACTAAAAAGTATCAAAATTAACAAGCTCAAAACTGTTTTGAGCAGTGGACAAAACATCTCAATAGGTGTATTGCATCAAATGGAGAGACCTTTGAAGGTGACTGAAGTTTAAACATGAAAGAATACACAACTTTTATACATAAATTTCAGTTTTGGGGGGTCCCTCCTTGTACATTAGCTGTTAGTGCCCCATAGAGGTACAATAAGCAAGAAAAATAATAAAATTTCCATTTTAATTCATCAGGTAGTGGAGATTATTATGTTTTGCAAAATTGGTTGATTATGCTTAATTTGGTCTGGACTCTATGGACAAAAAAATCTGTACCTTTTGATACTGTGTTCAATGCATATTATAATAGTTACTACCAGTTTAGAATGCTGATGTACTTTAAAAACATAAATGGGTATATTTTTTCTAAATTTCTAATAGTATCCATATAGTGCTTATTTATGCAATATGTATGTGTATATGTACATGTGCGTGCACGCGCGCGCACACACACACACACACACAAACACCCCTGTATGATTTCATCGAATCATCGCAACAATCTTGTGAAGCAGGTGTTATTTTTTAGTCCAGTTCACATAATTGTAATGTCAGAACCAGGCCCCAGATCTAGGTCTCCTGATTCCAGCTTCTATGTGCTTCCATTTCAGACTTCCTGCAAGTGATGGCCATGCTCCTGGCTGCACATCCAGGGTCCTGAGGTTGCAGATGTTGATAACTATACATAGGGTGAGGAGTACCCGTTGCTTCTCCTTCCTTGCTGGATATTCATTAGTTTGAAATGAAAACTGCTGTCAAAAGATGCATGATAACTCCCTCCTCCATATACTCATGTAATAGTAGCCTCTCATCCAAATTCAGTAGCTTAGAATTCTAGATCAATAACTTGGCTGTATTCTAATAAACAACTATGATTCCCCACCAAATGAAATTGTTCAGTCTTGGAGGAGTGGTGAAGTAAGAGCTTTAATCTTCAAGAGAAGTTTTCTTGTAGGCACCCAATGCATTACCAAGCAACAATTAAGGGTCATTGGTATTACAGGTTAAATTCATTTAGAGTCAGCTGTTGATACTTTAAGAATGAGTGCTTGGCAGCTGTTGAGCCTATTATTTAAGTTTTTTTTTTTTTTTTTTTAATTAGAGCCTTTTGTTACACTAAGGATGATTGTTTTCAATGAAAAGCCATAGCAAAAACCTCAATTCTGAGATTATCACACTATACAAAAGTTCAAATATTGTTAATGTTCTCTAAGGGAGAGCTATGGTAATTGGGACTAAGACCAGCATATTACTGGTGATTAGTAATTATTAACAGCAATGTAAGTCTTTCACACTCTAATAGGAAGCCAACTTACAAATCTCTGGATGGAAAAATGACTTTCTTGAGGGAATATGCCACATGTATGGTTTAAGCTCAATTTGAGATTCAATGGTCATAAAAACTAAGATTTGGAGCAGAGGATTTTGTGAACGAGAGACTTGGCATTAGAGATAATGGCAAATGCATGTCATTTATCAATAGCCAAGCTTAAAAACCAATGTCCTGCCTTGATTACTCACAAAGAAGAATGGTGGTAGAGATGCCAGATCCTCTCATACATTTTAGGAGAGTTATTAGTCAAAGAATTTAGGAAGTCATAAAAACTAATGATCAAGAAATGAAAATGTTTGAAGAGTGATGTTCCATTTTGCACAAAAAGAAATTAAAGATAGATGCAAACCTTTAGCACCATCTCTAAAAACAGGAACCACAGAGAATGAAAATGACAATTCCTTAATCTGTATCCATTTTATCTTAGTGCTTTAATATATATTGTCCCATCATGTAGAGAGCTATATTAATAACGTTTATTTTCCAGAATGGGAGGAAGACCTGGTTAATGAAAATTGAAACTTGGCAGTTGTTGCTGTTTCATAAGAGGGAAATATAACCTGTCCTTTTAATGACAAATTGAAATGGCTGATGGACTCTGTGAGCACTATTCAGGCTCAATGAAACCTGTGTGAGAAACACTTTGAAGGACCTAAAGTTACCCTGACACATCTGAAATTAAGTTATATTGACAGTAGTGGTACACAGGATAAAGCCCTGCACAGGCAAAAGATAGGATTACAGTGACAGTTTAGTTCTTTAACTCCCTTTGTCCTGACTTCTTATGTAATCTTGGGGAAAAAAAGGCTTACCTTCTATGGGCATTTACACATTTGTAAAATGGAATTATACTGAATTATATTGCCCTTCACTATTGTGAAGGTATGCAGTGTTTCGAAAAAAATTTAAAAAATATATTTTATTGCTCTGGCTGGTGTGGCTCAGTGGATTGAGCACCAGGCTGTGAAGCAAAGGGTTGCTGGTTTGATTCCCAGTCAGGGCACATGACTGGCTTGCAGGCCAGGTTCCCCAGTGCAGGGTGCTGAGAGGCAACCACATATTGATATTTCTATTCCTCACTTTCTCCCTCCTTCCCCCTCTCTCTAAAAATAAATAAAATCTTTAAAAATATATATTTTATTGATTATGCTATTGCAGTTGTTTCAATTTTCCTCTTTGCACCCCTCTACTTGATAATCCCCATTACCTCTGGCATTCCCCCCCTTAGTTCATATCCATGTGTCATGTATACAAATTCTTTTGCTACTCCATTTCCCATACTGTTCTTAACATCCCCCTGTCTATTCTGTACCTACCAATTTGTACTTCTTAATTCCTGCACCTTTTCCCCAATTCTCTCCCTTCTTCCTGCCAACTGATAACCCTCCAAATGATCTCATATCTATGATTCTTCTCAGCTTGTTTGCTTTTAGATTCAATTGTTGATAGTTGTGAATTTATTGCCATTTTAATGTTCATAGTTTTGATCTTCTTCTTGCTTAAATTATTCCCTTTAACATTTCACATAATAATGGTTTGGTGATGATGAATTCCTTTAGGTTTACCTTGCCTGGGAAACACTTTATCTGCCCTTCAATTCTAAATGATAGCTTTGCTGGATAGAATAATCTAGGTCATATGTAGGTCCTTGCTTTTCATCACTCTGAATACATCTTGCTAATCCCTTCTAGCCTGCAAAGTTTCCTTAGAGAAATCAGCTGACAGTCTTATGGTAACTCCCCTGTAGGTAACTATCTGCTTTTCTTTCGCTGGTTTTAAGATTCTCTCTATCTTTAACCTGAGGAGAAAGGTTTCTCATCATAGCTATGTAGGTAGCTATGTTTACCTACACCTCTATCTTGATCAGAAGTATTCCTAAAAATTTTGAAAACTTTAGAGAAACTCTTAATTAACAGACATTATTATAATAGAAATGATAGAAGTTATATACAGAAGAATGTTCTAACACAAACAAAAATTACAAGAACGACAAGGTTAGGCAGCTTCAAAGTACATGAGAAAGTCTTCTGGATAGGAATGATAGCCATTGATAAATGGAGAAAATAATTTCTTTGGACAGAGATGAACTTTAGATTAGTTTGGAAAGGGATAGTTTAACCTGATACATTAGTTATTTATTGTTACAAAACAAACCACCATCGAAATGTAGTGGCTTAAAACAGCAATTTTATTTGCTCATGATTCTGTAGATCCGAATTTTCTTCTGGGCTGAGTGGGGGTGATTCTTTGGTTTGTCTGTCTTCGGGTCACTCAGAAATGGTTGTAGTCACTTGGTGATTCAAGCAAGGCTGGTTGGTCTATGATGGTCTCACTCACATGGTGCTGGTGCTGGTGTTTGTAGGGCTTTGCCCTCCTTCCCTCCCTCCCTCCTTCCCTCCTTTTCTCTCCCTCCTTCTCTGTCTCTGTCTCTGTCTCTGTCTCTGTCTCTTTCCTTTCTCATCTTCAGGGAGGCTAGCCTGGGCTTCTTCACACAGGTTCCAAGAGGGCAGGAGCACAAGCTGCAATATTCCCTGCAGTGAGGGTTCAGAACTGTTGGGAAGTCACTTCAACTTTATTTTATTAGTCAAATCATGTCGCAAGGCCAGCCTCAATTTAAGGGCTGGGAAAGCAGATTCCTCCACCTATTGAAGGGATGAATGGAAAGTCACATTTCAAAGGCTGTATAGGACTGTGGGGAGTTATTGCAGCCAGATTTACAAACAGTCTACTGTATGTGGTGTGAGAAGGGCAAAGGATATCTAGGTAAAATGGTTTGCTAATAAATTTAAAATGGAAATAAAAGAGTTATATCACAAAAAGTGGTGAAGGAGAACCAAAACAGTCCAAGACTCAAGCAGAGAGACCCAAAACAGTCCGAGTCTTACTGTGTGTGTGTGTATGTATGTGTGTAAATATACACACATGTTTTTAAAATAGAAACACATCAAGAATTCTTATATAATGGCTTTTTGATAAAAGTCGTATGTGCTAATACAATTCTGTGAATTAAAATGTAGAACTTGAAAAATATTATTTAGGAAATATAGCCAAAGGAAAAGTAAAGGGATTGTGCTCTTTTGTGTCAAGTTTATGGTACTGAACATTGGCATCTGATAAGTCCTGGGGAAGGATCATAATGCATTAGATACTATAAAGAGCTTGACCTAGAAGTTGGGGGGCTCCTGGGAGGAAAATGAAAAATCACCCCTACCCCTTTATATCTGAGTGAGTGTATGCGTGTGTGCTTGTGTATGTGTATCCATGTCCTGTGAGAGACCAGTGGGATGTGAACACTTGGGCTGAGTCCTCCCTGTCTCGGAGGCTAGGAGAGCACTGGAGAGACTCTGGAGCAGAACGTCGTTCCTCCTGGTGCCTTGGCAGGGCCCTGACGCCTGCCTGCTGCCATACTGTTAGGTCACGGGAGTAGAGACTGCTGTGCTCCCACCACACATAGAACAGCAGTCATGTGGGCCGTCCAGTACTCAGACCTGAACCCCAGTAATATAACAAAAAGATATAATGGCACTACTGCCAAAGAGAGGATAGTCCATGAGAACAGATAGAACAGACAGAGTGGCAGCTGGACAGATGACAACCTGACAAAAAATAGTAAGAGCACAGAAGGGGATTTAAATGCAGCACAAAAAGACTTCCTAGAGATGAAATGCATGATTTTCCAGTCAAACATTTTAGTAAATAAATTGAAGGAGGTGGTGAACATTCTCAAGACTTGAATTGGTGGCTTTGTCAGTCAAGTGGAGGAAGCTGTGAAAGCACAGAACAAAAATATAAAGGGATGGAATCTGAGAAAATAGATCTAGGAAATATGTGAATAACAGGAGAGCCAGAGGAGAAAAAGGAACAGATGGAGGAAAGGCAATAATTAAAGTAACATAAAGTTTTTCTGAGCTTAAAAATTAAGATGAGTCTGTAAATTCAAATGGCTCATCAAGTTCCAGGCAAGATTTATGAAAAAACACATCTCTGTATATATTAGAAAAGATCTTAAACTCTTAAGAATTAAAAGCAAAATCTTAGAAGCTTCCAAGCAGAGAGAACAAACTACCTACCATGAAGAAATATTAGACTTGCAGTAGATTTCTCATTTGTGACCCAAAAAGCTAGAGGTGATGGAGTAACTTCTGAAGACCATGGAGACAAACAGCCAGCAGCCTGAGACTCACACACGTAGCCAAGCTGCCATTTCCCTGTCAGAAGAAAAGAAATTTACTGTTAGAAACTTACATCCCTTGAATACAGAATATTCTTTTATGGATTTTTCACAAAACTAGATCATATATTGGAACACCAAGAAGACCTTAGGAAATTTAAAGGAAAAGAGATTTTTTACAGATTTGGTTTTCTGATCAGAATCCAGTAATATTAAAAATAAATAAGAGAAGGTAATAAAAGAGAAACTTTATTATTTGGAAATTTAAAAATATTCTTTATAACTTCTGTATCAGAAGCAGAAACAAAAGTCAATTTACAAAGTATCTAGAAATCAACAAAAGGAGCACAATTTATTCCAAAAGCTATGGGATAGAGTTAAAGCTCTAGTTAGTAGAAATTTTGCAGTCTTATATTTTCATTATTTAAGAATAATGACAAAGTACACTCATTTTGAAATGAGAAAAAAATGACAAAACAAGCTAAGATACATTAGAAAGAGATAGTAAAGACAAGAGGTGAAGTTAATGAAACAAAAAATTATAGAAAAGATAAATACAAATGATAGCTGGTTCTGACTTCCAGCCAAGATGGAGGCATTGGTAGATAGATATACTTTGCCTCCTTCAACAACCAAAAGGTCAACAACAAATTTAAAAACAAAAAATAGCTAGAACTGCCAGAATATGGAACTGTATGAATTCCGACAACCAAGGACTTAAAGAAGAAACAGTCATCCAGATTGGTAGGGACAGAGATGGGCAGCTGGCATGGAGAGGTTGTGCAGCAAGCCAATGGCTGGAGGAGCAGGCAGGTGAAGGGGTGGCTGGTGAGCCGGGTGGTCCCACATCTGCGTGTGATAAACCAGGAGGAAAAACTGGGGAGCAAACTGGACTGTGCAGCCCATGTTTCCAGTGTGCGGAAATAAAGCCTCAAAACCTCTGACTGAAAAAACCGGTGGGTGTTGCAGTGGCAGGAGAAACTCCCAGCCTCACAGGAGAGTTTGTTGGAGAGACCCATGGGGTCCTAGAACATATACAAACTCACCCACCCAGGAATCAGCACCAGAAGGGCCCACTTTGCTTATGGGTAGTAGGGGAGGTGACTGAAAGCTGGTAGAGAGCCAAGCCAGTGGCATGTTCCCTCTGGGACACTTTTCCCACATACAACGCCACAAAGCAGCAATGTGGGTTGCCCACCCTGGTAAATACCTAAGGCTCCACCCCTTACTACATAACAGGCATGCTGAGACAAAAGAAAATATGGCCCAAATAAAAGAATAGATCAAAGCTCCAAAAATAGAACTAAATGATGAAGAGATAGCCAGCCTATCAAATGCAGGGTTGAAACACTGGTAATCAGGATGCCCACAGAAATGATTGAGTATGGTGGCAAAATAGAGGAAAAGTGAAGGCTATGAAAAGTGAAATAAAGGAAAATGTACAGGGAACCAACAGTGACAGGAAGGAAACCAGGATTCAAAGCAACAATTTGGACCAGAAGAAAGAAATAAACATTCCACCAAAACAGAATGAAGAAACAAGAATTCAAACAAATGAGGAGAGGCTTAGGAACCTCTGGGAGAACTTTAAACATTCCAACATCTGAATCATAGGAGTGCCAGATGAGAAGAGGAAGAGAAAAAAATGGAAAACTTATTTGAAAAAATAAGGAAAGAAAACTTCCCCAATCTGGCAAAGGAAATAGACTTCTAGGGAGTCCAGGAAGCCCAGAGAGTCCCAAAGAAGTTGGACCCAAGGAAGCACACACCAAGGCACATCATAATTACATTAGTCAAGATTCAAGATAAAGAGAGAATCTTAAAAGCAGCAAGACAAAAGAAGAGAGTAATCTACAAAGGAGTTTCCATCAGACTATCAGCTGATTTCTCAGAAGAAACCTTAAAGGCAAGAAGGGCTGGAAAGAAGTATTTAAAGTCATGAAAGGCAAGAACCTACATCTGAGATTGCTCTATCCAGCAAAGCTATCATTTAGAATGGAAGGGCAGATAAAGTGCTTCCCAGATAAGGTCAAGTTAAAGGAGTTCACCATCACCAAACCCTTATTATATGAAATGTTAAAGGGGCTTATCTAAGAAAAAGAAGAAGATCAAAACTATGAACAGTAAAATGACAAGAAACAACTATCAGCAATTGAACCTTAAAACAAACAAACAAACAAACAAACAAACCCAAAACAAACTAAGCAAACTACTAGAACAGGAACAGAATCACAGAAATGGAGATCATATGGAGGGTTATCAGCGGGGATGGGGTGGGGGAGAGTGCAGGAAAGGGTACAGGGAATAAGAAGTATAAGTGGTAGGTACAAAATAGGCAGGGGGAGGTTAAGAATAGTATAGGAAATGGAGAAGCCAAAGAATGTAAGTGTACAACCCATGGACATGAGCTAAGGGGTAGGGGAATGCTGGTGGGGGGAGGGGTGCAGGGCAGAGGGGAATAAAGGGGAGAAATAAAATGGGACAACTGTAATAGCATAATCAATAAAATATATTTAAAAATAAGGCAGATGGCCAAAAATATAACTGTTTCTTTGAAAGAATAAAGGAAAGATTTGTGTGTCTGATTAGAAAATTCAGAAAGTAAAAAATTTACATGAGTAGAAATGAGAAAAAGGACATAATCAGAGATGTAGGAGTGATTCAAAGAAGATAGCAAAGTTAACTGCTTTCAACTCTGTTGCAAAGAATTTGAAGAACCAGATGACATGGATTATTTCTTTGCCAAATTGAAGTGTCCAAATTTGATGCAGGAAGAAGTGGAAAATTTGTATAGATTGTAAAAGTGATGAAAGATCTACTATTTTAAAAGGCAGTGGGATCAGGCAGCGGGAGTTATAGCCAAGTTTTATCTAACCTTTAAAAAACAAATAATTGTGTCATTACTTAAACTGTTTTAGAAGATTATGAAAAGGTACTAATTCATTTGTGAAATAAACATACATTTAACTACAAAACTCAGTAGAGTACAAAACAAGTGTGGAGACCAGTTTAATGTTGACTGTAGAGGCAACAATTCTGTATAAAATATCAGCAGATAGAACCTATCACTGTATTTGAGGACTCAACGAAGTCCAGGTAGAGTTTATTTCAAGAACACAAGGGTGAAAACCTATCAGTACAATCCCTCAAATTAAAGATAAAAAATTATACTGTCACATCAATAGTTGCTGAAAAAGCATTTAATAAAGTGTATAGGCACTACTAGTAAAAAGCATAAATTAAGAACAAAATGAAAGGGGAAAAATTGGGACAACTGTAATAGTATAATCAATTTTAAAAAAGAACAAAATGAATGGAAAGAAACTACTTAGATAATAGACCACTTACCAAAATGAACAATGAGTATCATCCTAAATAGCATAACACAATAAAATTACGATTACTGTATTTTGCCATGTATAATGTCTACTTTTCTGCCCAAATTTTTGAGGGAAAAATAAGGATGCGCATTGTATGTGGGTAGTACCTGAAATACCTTGTATTGGTTCTTGTGTTTGGTAATTATTTGTTACATAAATTTCTTGTACCATAATATGTTCAAAAATAAATAATTAAATTCTTTTATAATAGCAAAAAAACAAGTATCTAAATCTAAATTAATAAAAATTTAATTAAAAAGTGAAAACAAATGATTTTTTTCCTGAAAGTTGAGGCCCAAAATGTGGTTGCGCATTACACATGGCAGACTATGGTAATAACCAGAACTAAACAGCCTTGCTGTCATGCACATTCATTTAACAAATATATTTCCACCACTTATATTGGGCCAGGGTACTGTTCTATGTTCTGAGGAATAAAGAAGACAAAAAGTTGTGACTTGTGGGCCTTATATTCTTGTGGAAATTACTATTTAACATTTTTTTTAAGAGTTTCTAATGATTCAGTAAGAAAAAAATGAAATAACTGGAGTAAATATTGGAAAAGACAAAGTTAAACTATCTCTCTGTTCCTAATTATATGATTGTGTGCCTTGCAAATCCAAGAGACTCCCAGTAAAACCTATTAAAATGAATAAGAATTAGGTAAGTGCCTGGGTTCAAAATAAAATCACCTTCCCACATTATAATAGCAATAGGCCCTTAGAAATGAAGAGCAGGAAGTGTAATAGTGAAAAAAATATAAAAATACTAAAGAATACATTGAAAAGAAGGTAATGAAACATGGAGTAAATGAATGTTTTACTGAACAACACAAAGCGAGATTTGAGCAAGTGAGACATACCATGTCCTTGGATTGGAAGTCTTAATATTGAAGAATACATTTGATGCCATTCCAGTTCCAGCCCCAGCATTTCTTTCAATTTGATAAAATTATCTGAAAGTTTATAACAGAAGTTCCACTAATAGCTGAGAAATGAATTTCTCCACTGCCTGCCCTACCCCCCCAAAAAAACCCCACTGCATGTAAACTCCATGAGGGAAGGGATTTTGCTCACTGTTGCATCCTCAGCACCTGCGACTGCGTCTGGAACGTAGTAGACAATAAACAGTTGAATGAGTTGATAAAAAAAAACTACTAAGGGGTGACTTACTAGGTACCAGAATATACTAAAAAGCCATGGTATTAAAATTATTATGGTCCAGGTAGATGGCTAGATAAATCAATCACTGGAATACAATAGAAAACCTGAAATAGATCTCAGAACACATAAGATTTTAATGTGTGACAAAGATTATATTTTAATCAGAAAATAATGAGTTATACACTATAACAAATAGGATTGACACAAATGGTTGTTAGTCTAGAAGAAAGTAGAATTAGAATCCTATCTTATGCCATATATAAAAATAAAATTAAAAATAAAGCAAGACAAATTTTGTAATGACTAATTGTATAATTTCAAGAGCAGTATTAACTAAGATTAGAGACTCAGAAGCTAAACATATGACTACAAAAGTAAAATATTTTGTGTTCCAAAGGTTATTAAGCAAAGCCAATAAAAGTAAATTTTGGAGGAAGCATTTGCAATACAATACAGAGGGCAGAATTTAATATTTGTAATGACAAAGAGCATTTATAAATTGACTAGAAATGCCAAACAACCCAATAGAAAAGCAAAAAAATATGAAGATGTAGTTCAGAGAAGAGCAAATCCAGAAGGTGAACAAATAAGATATTCAGACTCAAATGATGGTAAGTCTGTTGCTCTTAGGGGGAAATAGCACTGGTTGCAGTGTGTGTTGTAGTCTACTGGGAAGCCATCCAGCAACCTATGTTAGAAGTGGTATCTGATTGACCCAGGAATTCCATTCCTTGTTCACTTAAAGAAATAAAAACACCTGTAGGTAAGGATATGTATTACAAGGTTGTGTTCTGCAGTAATGTGTAGGGGGTAAGTGGAGATAAACAAATGTTCACCAGGAGAGGAATGTTGGCTATATCACAATATATCCAAATGGTGAAATATACAGTCATTTAGAAAGGAACTTAAGGCTCTATCAGTTGATTTGAAAGATTTTTATGAACCATTATTGAATGGGAAAAGCAAGGTACAAAAAAATTGGGTATGATATAGTAGTTAGAAAAAACATGGAAAAAGTATGCTTATATGTGTCTTAACAATTATGTGTACATGGATAAACATATGTACATGGAAGTATACATGTAAGAAAATATACCAGGTAGTTAATATGGGTTCCTGGGGAAAGGGGTGGCATTCAGGATGATAATGGTGGAGGACAGTGCAGAGGGGAAATTAACATAAACAAAATACAACACACACATACATAGAGACCATTAATAAAGAAACTATGTATGACCACTTTTGTATATACATTTGTGTGTATATGTGTGGGCACATGTGTGTACACCCACACATATGCAAGTGAAATTTTGAAAGTAAAGAATTCCTATTGGCTCTGGCTTGTTTTATTTCATTGTTTATCATTTCCATAGTACTACTAAGTGAGAACCTTGATTTAACAGCACAGTAAATTCTCTAAGTGGTAATTGTATCATGGCTCTTTTTTGTTGTAGCAAAAATCCAATGAAAAGAGTTGCATAAGCAAAAAAGGAGATTTATTAGCCCACAGGAGCCTTCACAGGCAATTAGTTCCAGAACCCCAGTTCATCTCATTAGGTGCCTGTCTTTTGCCACTGTCTGTATCTCTACCTCCTGCCTTTACTTCTCTTTTTTAGTTTTGGCTTTATTCTCTCTTATTTTCCCTCTGAATGGCATGGTAGTTCCTTGATACATCTTTTTTTCCCCCCTGGTTCTGTGCTTCTCCCATGTTCCTCCAACCTCAGCTTCAAAAAAAAAAAGGTCCCAGGAAGGAGTTTTGACAGGCCTGGTTTGAGTCACATGCCCATCCACCTGGACCAATCCCTGTGAGCAGGAGGATAACTGAGTACTACAATTAGCAGGGCCTGGATCATAAATCCATACCTTGGGAGAGAAGGGAGTTACAGTGTAGTGATTAGTGGATGCAGGATTAGTGGATGCAGGTCAACTGCGGTCTTGTAATTTGAGAGAGTGGAGAACTTCCCCAAAGAAGCAGTGGTGCCCTGGCCTGCGTGGTTCAGTTGGTTGAGTGATGTCGGGTACACTGAAAGGTCACAGGTTTGATTCCTGGTCAGGGCACATACATAGATTGTGGGCTCGCTGCCTGGTCAGGGCGTGTGCAAGAGGCAACCGATCAATGTTTCTCTCCCCTCCCCCTTCTTCCCTCTCTTATTAATGTATAAGCGTGTCCTCTGATGAAGATAAAAAAAAAAAAGCAGTGGTGGTTGGGAAAGGAGCAAGGTGGTATAATGGAGAAAAAGAGATCCTAGGTGGACAAAACAACAGATGTTACTGGAGGCACTGTGCAAGCTAAGTTTGCATCTTTAACATAAAAGGAATTGAGTTGTGGAAGATGTAGGTTTGAGTCAACTAGTCAGTACTGTGCATTTAGGGCAGTGAAAATACTCATTTGTGAGATAGTTTATGTTGATTTATGAGAATTATGATAGGTAATCATCTTTTTGTATTTTCTTATTCCAGATGATTTATGATAAAATTAAAGACAAGTGATTAATAAGCAATATTAGTTTCATGTATTTGAATGTGACATATTTTTCTAGTTAAAGACAACCTTTTGTATTTCTTTTTCCAGCTTTTTTAAAAAAGATTTTACTTATTTATTTTTAGACAGAGGGAAAAGGTGAGAGAAAGAGAGGAAGAAAAACATTAATGTGTGGTTGCCTCTTGCATGCCCCCTACTGGGGGACCTGGCCTGAAGCCCAGGCATGTGCCCTGACTGGAATCAAACCAGGGACCCCTTGGTTCTCAGGCTGGTGCTCAATCCACTGAGCCACACCAGCCAGGGCTTTTCTGCCAGCTTTATTGAGATATACTTGACATTATGTAAGTTTAAGGTGACATGATGATTTGATACACACATATATTGTAAAATAATTACCAGCAAAAGGTTAGATAACACATTTATCACCTTGTGTAATTACATGTGTTTATTTCTAGGGTGGTTTTAGTATGTCAGACTCCATCCCCTGTACCTGTTGAGACATACTTTTAGCAGTTGTTTTTATCGAAGGGTGTTCCAGACTTGCTCATCTTAAAGATTTCGACTATTTTAATATTGATTTATAATAATGTTTAGATATTTAGATAAGAAATAAATGACTAGCATTTTGATTTTGTGAAAAAATTAAGAAGCTTATACATCATAAAGGAAAAAAATAAGTTGATTAAAATATCCATTGACAGAATTATGAGGGCTATCAAAATAGTTAAAGTATTTAGCCACAAACTCTTTTCAACACTAGTACAGAAAAATTCACTGCCTGAAGGTGAAGCACAGAGTGAACACTCACAAGTAGTGCCCAGGTCAGACACAGAAGCTTTCAGCCCCTCTGCACGCTGGTCCATGCTCTTCCCCAGCGTGCAGTCCCCTCAAAGGTGTCTGCTGTCCTGACTCATGCCAGTCGATTCCTGGCTTTTCTGTTTAGTTTACCATCAAATTTGCATGCCTGCTACAGCTTACTTTTGCCTGTTTTGTGGGCGTCCTTGAAGTGAAATCATACAGTATGTGCTCTTTAGGGTCAACTGCTTTCACCCAACACCATCATTGTTGTCCACAATTATGGAGTGAAGGTAGAGTGGTAACAGGCTTGAGGACAAAATAACAGCTCTGACGGATCATAACCCTATAAAGTGATAGGTTTTAGGTTATTATTGGAGTTCTTAGAGGGATCTTAGAGTCATAATGAGACAGATAAAGTATGTATTGAGAATTCTAGCAGTTGGTACTCTAGCTTCCCAAGAGGGACAATCCCCAGGCTGTTTCCTGCCATTCCAGGAAGATGCACTTGTGCTGGCTGCATGCATTCCCAATGATGCTACCAGAGCTCAAGGCCGTCAGGACCTACCAGTCCTGCCCGGAAGTGCCATTATAATGTGAATTTTTATAAATATAACATTATGATTGTATCTTAACATAGTCAAGGTCTAATAAAGCATTTCTATGAAGAAGGAAAGCATTGTTTCAGGTAATAGCTCAATATCATATAAGCAAATTATTTATGTTCACCGAATTATAAAGTAGAAATTGTGGCAGGCCCAACATAAAACTTTCTTGCTGTTCTAATGGTTGGAGACTTAGTGCAGAAAGTATTAATGTGAACAGCTGATGATATATTCTCACGTACATATAAGCCTTTTTAAAGTTTTTATTTTTCCCAGCTTTATTGAGATGCAATTGACATACAACACTGTAAATTTAAGGTGTACAGCATAATGACTTGACCTACATATATTGTGAAATGATCACAGTAAGTTTGGTCAACATCAGTCATCTTGTATAGATACAAAAAAAAGGATCAAACATTTTTCCTCGTGATGAGAACTTATAGGCTGTACTCTCTTAACAACTTTCAAATGTACCATACAGCGGTGTCAACTGTAGTCATCATGTTGTCCCTGGTATTTATTTATCTTATAACTGGAAGTTTGTACTTTTTGACAGCCTTCATCCAATTCCCCATCTCCCCAACCCCCAGAAATCTAATCTTTAGATCTCTTTTTCTTCATGATTTTTTTTTTTGAGATTCCACATAGGAGATCAAACTTATGCCAGATTTGTTTCGCTTGAGCATAATGCCTTAAAAGTCCATCCATGTTGCCAAAAATGACAGGAATTCTTTTTTTATGTCTGCATAATATTCCCTTGTGTTATCTATTAGAATTATCTAAATAGATACCTAAATGTGTTATCTAAATAGAATTATCTATTATTCACCCATTGATGGACACTTAAGTTGTTTCCATGTCTTGGCTATTGTAACTAATGCTGCTCTGGACCTTTGGAGTACATATATCTCTTTGACATTGTGTATTCATTTCCTTTGGATAAGTACCCAGAAGTGGGATTGCTGGATCATGTGCTAGTTATACTTTTAACCTTTTGAGGAACCTCCACACTGTTTTCCACAGCAGCTGCACCAATTTACATTCCCACCAACAGTGCACAGCAGCTCCCTTTGCTCTGTGTCCTCACCAGCATTTGTCATCTCTTGGCTTTTTAGTCATGGCCCTCTAATAGGCATGAGGCGATGCCTCATTTGTGGTTTTGATTTGCATTTTATGATTGGTGATGTTGAGCACCTGATTTTCATGTACCTGTTGACCATTCATATATGAGAATCTTCTTTGGAGAAGTGTCTATTCAGGTCTTTTGCCCATTTTAATATTGAATTATTTGTTTTTTTGTTTTGTTTTTTGCTATTGAGTGGTATGAATTCTTTATATAGTTTGGATAATTACCCCTGGTCAAAATAAATGATTTGCAAATATTTTTCCCCTCCCATAAGTTATCTTTTTATTTTGCTGATCATTCCTTTGCTGTGCAGAAGCTGTTTAGTTTGATGGAGTCCCACTTTTTGTTTTTGGGTTGTTGCTTGTGCTTTAAGTGTCATATCCAAAAAACCATTGCCAAGACCCATGTCAAGGAGCTTTTTCCCTGTGCTTTCTTTTAGGAGGTTTACATTTAAGTCTTTAATTCATTTCAAGCTAATTTTTGTAAGTTGAGTGATGTAAGGTAGGTGTCTAATTTTATTATACAAAAGTCTTTTATTGATGTTTATGTATTGTCTGGCTTTCCATGCTTTTTTAGATGTAATTTTGCTTATTTATCCTCATTGACTATTTTTCTCTCTCTTTTCCTGGTGTCATGTATATATTGACATACTTTTTTTTCATTTCCATACAACTTCACACACATCAGTTCTTTCCATGGCAATAGAGGCAATCAGTCATTGCTGTGAATTCTGCTGCTGCCCACTTCAGGAGGCCTGTAATTTAGAGGCCATGAGACCGAGTGGGAAAGCAGCTGTGAAGAGAGTGTAACACATTCAGCCTGGGTGGGCCTTTGTCTCTGTGTGGCCACCAGGAGGACTGAATGAATGGGAGCTGTCCAGTAAGTAGGTCACCAATGGCCTGCCCAGGACAGGGGACATTCTGTGAAGGCAGCTAGGACTGGATGGCTGATAGTGACAGAACACCTTCTTGTCCTTGACTGTCATCCTGGAGATGTTCATCCCACAGGAGAATAGGAAGCCAGTTTTGTGGGCAAGATAAAGTCACACTTTGCAATGACATGGGCACATGTATTCTGAACAGGATCAGGATCAGAAATGAAAATATTTAGGGCACACAGAAGGAAAAAGGATACGAGAGTTAATGCTTGTGTCAGTATACCTTTTTTGAGTTTAAGAGTGGATACATGTTCATTGGCTTATGGTAGCAATTTTGAAATACATGCATTTATATATAGTAAAGTTTAAAAAAATCCTACATTCATTTTTTGGCTGATGTCAGGTTCTATTTATTGATTAACTTCCTTTTCCCACCAAGAATATGTTGCCACTGATATCCATTATAGTATGCATTCTTGTATTATATGGTCAATTAAAAATTTAGTTAAAGTCATGAATAAAAAGGAAGGTAATATATATTCATTTACCAGTTATTCATGATTTTGAAATTGTCCAAGTTTACCTACCCACTGCCTCTTCTCTGTTAAGGCAGTATGATCCATAGAAAATGTTAAATTCTAGAATAGTTGCACTCTATTGAGATTATGGCAGCCTTCTGCTACTATTGTTTGGGGTGTGCTCCGAAATTCAAATATATTTCGATATTTTTCCGAGCAAAACACAATTTAAGACAAATCCACTACCAAAATCACATCTATTAAAGCAAAATAAAAATTATTTGGACACTTCCCATATTGTTTCTCTCTTCCATTAGTACTAATAATTGAGAACTAACTGCGTACGTGAAATCAACCTTCAATCATTTGTCCAAAGCCAGTAATAGCAACTAAAGGCCAACATTAAGGACAGTTGATATTATGCTTTCTGTTCACTACAGAAAGAGAATTTACATGAAATAAAGTAGGCAGGTGGGTAAACCTTGATTGAGTACGTCTTCACCCATGCATGCGTGGTTCTTTGCGTTTGCAGATACAACTGTATATGTGTTATGGTGTATATACTCTTTCTTGGAAATTAGACTTGACTCGTTTATAATGCTTATGTCAGGTGTCATAGGCTTCATTCTTCCTTGAGTGACTGTATACGTACAACTATGGATTTTAGGACTAATATTGAAACACAAAGTTTGAAATTGAGTAGTCAAATAGTAGCGGCATTTATAACAGCTCTCTCTGGGAAGATGAAAACAGTCTACAGTAATTAAATACGCTGTCGTCTCTGTCGAAGTACTTTCTGAAAACACATGTTAAGCATTTATCCTTAAAACTTCTCTTGCGTGTTCCTAAGCCCCACTGAGGGTACTTAGACAACTGGTGCTTTCACCAGAATCAGTCTACATGGAATTGAATTTGATGACAAATATATCTATTTCTGACATGTGTCCCCTTCTATTTTCAGAGAGGCCAGAATTTGTTACAGCTGTCAGAGAGAAAATCACTACGTCTAGCTATCTCACAGTGCCCTGGAGTGTGTTTGACACTGCTAAGACCCTTAATTCCTTCTTTACTATCATATTTGTGGGCTGAAAAGCTAAGCATGGAGATAACACTTTTCTGTCCTGCGGGCAGCAATGTGTGAAAAGATGAAGGGGATTTAACCTGTTAAGTTTTCTGCTTCTGATCATTGAAGCTCACAAAATTCCATAAAGTGCTTTCCAGTAGAACTCTTTACTATATTAGAATCTCTTTTTTCCTTTGCAGACCCCCATGTGACTTTTTCAGATATGTGTTCGAGACAGAGCGTTATGTGTAGAAGCTAAAAATGCCTGGAAGATTTCTTGCTTCTGTCACTGCTTTTCCTGCCTTTTCGCATCCCAGCCTGATTGGATGATGTGATATTCAGAGGGACACCTTAACCAAACTCATTTTTCAACAAGACACGTCTGGCCAATGATTGTATAAATACTTCAAGATGGCTAGTCAACCACCAGAAGATGCTGCAGAGTCCCAGGTCTCCGATGAGCTCGAGTGTAAGATCTGCTATAATCGATACAATCTGAAACAGAGAAAACCCAAAGTGCTGGAGTGTTGTCACAGGGTTTGTGCCAAATGTCTCTATAAGATCATAGACTTTGGGGACTCCCCTCAAGGCGTCATTGTCTGTCCTTTCTGCAGGTTTGAGACATGCCTGCCAGATGATGAAGTTAGTAGCCTGCCCGATGACAATAACATCCTTGTGAACTTGACTTGCGGAGGCAAAGGCAAGAAGTGCCTGCCAGACAACCCCACTGAGCTGCTGCTGACCCCCAAGAGGCTGGCCTCTCTCGTCAGTCCTTCTCACACTTCCTCCAACTGTCTGGTTATAACCATCATGGAGGTGCAGAGAGAGAGCTCCCCGTCTCTGAGCTCCACTCCTGTGGTAGAATTTTACAGGCCTACAAGTTTTGACTCTGTTACCACTGTGTCACATAACTGGACTGTGTGGAACTGTACCTCCCTGCTGTTTCAGACGTCCATCCGGGTGTTGGTTTGGTTGCTAGGTTTGCTCTACTTCAGCTCTTTGCCCTTAGGGATCTACTTGCTGGTTTCTAAGAAGGTCACCCTGGGGGTCATCTTTGTTAGCCTCGTCCCTTCGAGCCTTGTTATTCTGATGGTGTATGGATTTTGCCAGTGTGTGTGTCATGAATTTCTAGACTGCATGGCACCTTCTTAATCAATATGCAAACTAAGAAATTTGACACACATTGCCATGTTTCAAGTTACATAATTCATTTGTTTTCTTTTCTGATCTCTATGTTTAGCGTTCATGACATTAGCCAAGCCATTGGCCATATGTCTGCAGTCCATTTTCCATCAAATGTTGACATAGTTGGTTTTCCTGTATTCTGGAAGTACAAATGTTCACTTCATTTAGCAAAGAAACAAAAATGTGTAAGCTAAGTGAGTCTTCTCAGAGAAAGGGCAGGATTTCACTCAGCCCTCTGAGACGGACACTGAGGCGGGTTGTGTTCGACTGCAGCCAAGGTCTTTGTGGAAGGTTAGGAATGCACTGATTCCTCTTCTCGTCATCCTGGGTAATCTCTGATGGAGGGCGAACACGAGAGGAGAGCGGTTCCAAGACACGTCCATTTGAAAAGTGTGCGCTGCCTGCCGGCTCGGCCCTTGGAGCTCCCGGATCCCCTGCCGCTGTCTTCCCTACGTTAACGCTGTTCTCTGTGGGCTGCTGCTCCAGCTGAGGTGCTTGTTTCCTTCGCACTTGCTCCCTTGTCAAGAGGAAACTCGGCGTCGTTCCCTTGTGTGGTTTTAATTAAATATCTGTTTTGCTGCAATACTAAAGAGAATTAAAAACATTGAGCCATTTGCATCACAATAAACTATGACAGGATGGTCACTTGTCTTTGAGACACACCCTCCCCCCATATTTATTTTCCTCTCCCCCCAACTTCTCTGAAATTCTCATGGAGCAGTCATTGCTCCTGGAAATCTTCATTTGTGTCTTTAAACATTTTAGTTCAGTTTTTTCTTAAAACCACATTGTTCAATTAGTCCCTCTCCTTATCCTGAATGAAGTTGCATTTAAATTAGTTACTGTAAGTTTATGAGGATCTTGGTTTTTCCCATTGTACTTTAAATTCTGCTGTGGACTTACTTAACTCAGTCCTACAACAATTTGGGGGTAGATATGACAGTGGAAACCCAGAGACAATGAATGAGATGTTCAGGTTCACAGCTTGATGTGCTGAGAACCTCAGTATTTTACTTTACTGAGTTGACTAAAAAGTAATGGTTTAGGTGTATGTGCAAGACTGATGGGAACAGACAAGGCGAAAGGGTGGGCACGAAGCCCAGAAAGCTGATGCCCTGCCTGAAAAGACCCTTTAAGGAAGTAAAATGAAGGTGGCAGAGGCCATTTTAGAATGGATTCAAGTTCTTACATAATTTTTTAAAAATAAAATTATAAGCTTTTTTCACAATGTAGAGGAAGTTGAATGTATATATTTATGAGAGGAAATTATTTACAATTTTTTAGGTTCGAGGGGATAGATGCCCACAGAAACTAGAGAACAAGAAGCTTATTAGTCTCTAAAACCCATTACTGATTATTAACATTAAAATATTTATTACTCTTAGAAAGGGACATTACTAAGACAGCTTTAGTTTGTTTGTGATGAAACATTTGTTGTGTGATGTAGGTGCGGTGGACCAGTTCCAATCTCCCTATTCAGGAAAAATTGACACCTATTTCTAGAATAGTAGTTTGATTTTAATTACATAACTGTTACCTTCAAGAATATATATACCCAAGATAAGTATGACAGAAAAGTGTATGTGGGATGTGGTCCAATGAATTTAAGCCTCAAGACCCAGCTAAATACACTTATGATTTCATAAAATCTACTTTAGATAGCGTTGTGAATGCAATTTCCAAAAGTCTGTTTGTACTTAGAGTAAATACACGGTTAAGAAATGTTTTGTGGTTTGGATTTATATATTTATAAGGTTTTTTAAAGAAATGTTCATTTTGTCTGAACAAAAATGATGTTAAATTTGATATTAGAGATATAACATCATATAAATTAGTGAGGTATACAATGAGATTTCTAGAAAGTTCTGGACATGAGTACTATGCATTTTGCTTATTTGTGTGATGTCTGCAGTTTTAAACTTGTATCTTTCTGTGTATTGTGATAGTCTTTTTTTGTTGCTAGTAAGTTGATTTGGTTGTAAAAGGTTTTAATGTATGACAACAAAAAAGTCTTTATGCTGTTGAATGAAAAAAGGACAATGTTTCAATATTTTATTTACTGCAATGTTTTGTTTGTCCATTAAACTGCTATTATTTCCAAACTGGAAGTCTGATTTCTCTGGCTCATGGTTGAGAGTTAATGGTTACTTTGGACCTCTGTGTTAGGTAACCACAGCCTTCCAGAAGTGTTCCCTCGGCCAGTGCCTTCATTACATGCATGCAAGGTTCACAACCCTCGGCAATGCTGATCTAGCCCAACCCATCCACTTCTAAAAGGCCTTCATACAAAAAACAAACAAACAAAAACCCCCCAAAACAGGAGAAAAATTAGGGAAGGTGAAACAAAAATACTGCCTTTATCTTTAAATACATTTTTCAGTTTAATTTATTTTGATTTGTTTTCCAGATTTTGCCTAGCTGCTCAACAAAATGGAATCCATTTTGGTTGGAGAATCACTCACTTCATGTGGTCTGGGCAAATTTGAAAAAATTACCTGATTTCTAAATATGACCACTTTTAGGCAAAGTAGAAATAATGTAGAATATGTAGCAGTTATATGCTTATGCTAATTAGCGAATTGGTACCATATATTAATCAAGAGTTGTGGTTTCATTCACTTCCCAAATCTTTACATAAACCAGTAAAGAATCGGTTTAAGGGAAGCAGTTACTTCTGCTACTCATAACATGAGAGTGAACGCATGCTCATCGATGAGAGGCCCTCAAGTGACGAGCATTTGCCTGGTTGTACACAGATACTAGGCCTCAGAGACACCCTGAGTTTGAAGAAGTGTCCTAACATGTCAAGCAGGTGGACGTGGAAGTGAAGGGACCCCGTGCTGACAGGCTGGCCGAGCCAGCAGTTCCAAACACCAGCTCTGTGACCGCGGGAGCACAGAGAGGAGCAGGGGAGGTAAGCCGTGATCCTGCGTGCTTCTGCGTTTTCTGAAACTTGCTCTTTTTGCATCCTCTTCTTGGTAAAAAACAAATACTTGCCTTGATTCTTTTAAAACACCACAGAAGCACTACATCTGATTCTAGAGCTTTCCTCAAAGCCTGAAAAAGTTTAATCAATTACTTTTCAAGCTTGAGTCTTAAATGTTTCCCATTTCTCTGCCTTTTTGATGTTTATGTCTCTTTGCCTTAAATACTTTATGAATTCTTACAACTCTGTGAGAAAACTGATGTTTAGTATTTAGTCTTCCCTTATAAGTTTTTTTTTAAAAAAGAAGAATTTAGATAACTAAACCTTGAAATTTGAGTAAATACCAAGTGAGTTCTGAGGGAATACAGATTCAGCTCAATTGCTTATATATCATTTAAATCTTGGTATAATCCAAATCTAAGTATACTCAGTGTATAGATATTTATAGTTTTAACATAAAAGTAATTGAAATTTAGGAATAAAAAATAAATTATGTCCCGAATATTGTATATAATAAGTAAGGATATGTGCAAATGTATCTTTAAAAGTAGTTGAACCTTGATTTCAATAAAGCATTCAATTACTTGGAGCAGTTAATCTAGAAGCATTTGAATTAATCAGGAGTTGATTAGATTTGCAACATATTAACATTTCCCCTTTAAATTGGGTTAGTTGGGATTTTATAAGATTAAAGAATGAGCTCTGGTTTAGTAGGTCATTTTAGATATTGGTTTGCCCATGGAGTGCTATGCTTTAAGTAAGGAAGTTTCTATGTTCAGATCCACTTGCCTCAGATAAATGATCTGGCCTGAAGACTTAGATTTGGGAGTCTCTGGTGTCTCAATAGCCACTGAGATAAGGGAGTAGAGAAGTGGGGAGTGAGAGGAAGCAGGGTGCCAAGGGTGAACTTTCTCAAGCTATAACTTTGAATGGCTGGTAGAGGAGCAGGCAGAGGGACTGCGTTGGATCAGCCAGTGCTGAGGAAAGTGAAGAATGGGAACTGGAGAATGTGTGGTCCCCAGAGCCCAGAGAAAGGAGGTAGAATTAGGATGATTAGGTGAATGCAAGTGGGAGAAAATTTGAGATTAGTTTACTTAAAAAAAAAAAAGGACTTCCCACCAAGATGGAGGTATAGGTAGATACATCATGCATGCCTCCTCACACAACCAAAAGAAGGACAATAACAAACTTAAAAACAAAAAATAACAAGATGTGCCAGAAAAGGGAACTGTATGGAAGACTGACAACCAAGGAGTTAAAGAAGAATCATTCATCCAGACCAGTAGGAGGGGTGGAGATAAGCAGCTGGGCAGAGAGGACTTGTGGCAAGGTGGCAGTTGGAGGACCGGGGGAGACAGTGGCCTGCAGATCGAGTGGTCCCACATTTGCGTCCCATGTTGTGGAAAAACTGGGAGGAACAACTGGGGAGCAAGGCAGACAGTACAACTCAGGGTTCCAATGTGAGGAAAAAAAGCCTCAAAACCTCTGACTGAAAAAACCTGTGGGGTTTGATATGTCAGGAGAAACTCCCAGCCTCACAGGAGAATTTGCTGGAAACACTCACAGGGTCCTAGAATGTACACACACCCACCCACCCAGGAATGAGCACCAAAAGAGCCAATTTGCTTGTGGGTAGCAGAGGAAGTGACTGAAAGCCAGCAGAAAGCTGAGCAAGCAGCATTGTTCCCTCTTGGACCCCTGCTCTTCATTCAGAGCCACAAAGCAGCAACGTGGGTTGCCCACCCTGGTGCAACCCACACCTAAGGTTCTGACCCTTGCTATGCAACAGGCTGAGACAAAAGAAAATATGGCCCAAATGAAAGAACAGATCAAAGCTCCAAAAATAGAATTAAGTAATGAAGAGATAGCCAAGCTATTATGTGCATAGTTCAAAACACTGGCAATCAGGATGTTCACAGAAATGGTTGAATATGGTTGCAAAATAGAGGAAGAAGTAAAGGCTATGAAATGTGAAGTAAAGGAAAATGTACAGGGAACCAACAGTGATGGGAAGGAAACCAGAACTCAAATCAATGATTTGGACCAGAAGGAAGAAACAAACATTCCATCAAAACAGAATGAAGAAACAAGAATTCAAACAAATGAGGAGAGGCTTAGGAACCTCTGGGACAATTTTAAACATTGCAACATCTGAATCACAGGGGTGCCAGAAGGAGATGAGGAAGAGCAAGAAATTGAAAACTTACTTGAAAACATAATGAAGGAGAACTTCCCCAATCTGGCAAAGGAAATAGACTTCCAGGAAACCCAGAGTGTCTCAAAGAAATTGAACCAAGGAGGAACACACCAATGCACATCACAATTACATTACCCAAGATTAAAGATAAAGAGAGAATCTTAAAAGCAGCAAGAGAAAAGGAGATAGTTACCTACAAAGGAGTTCCCATCAGACTATCAGCTGATTTCTCAAAAGAAACCTTGCAGGCAAGAAGGGCCTGGAAAGAAGTATTTGAAGTCATGCAAAGCAAGGACCTACATTTAAGATTACTCTAACTAGCAAAGCTATCATTTAGAATGTAGGGCAGATAAAGTGCTTCCCAGATAAGGTCAAGTTAAAGGAGTTCATCATCACCAAACCCTTATTATATGAAATGTTAAAGGAACTTATCTAAGAAAAGAAGATAATGAAAAATATGAACAGTACAATGACAACAAACTCACAACTATCAACAACTGAACCTAAAAAAAGCAAACAAAGACTAACTAAGCAAACAACTAGAATAGGAACAGAAATGGAGATCACATGGAGGGTTATCAGCAGGCAGGGGGTGGGGGGCAATGGAGGAAAAGGTACAGGGAATAAGAAACATAAATAGTAGGTACAAAATAGATGGGAAGGTTAAGAATAGTACAGGAAAGGGAGAAGCCAAAGAACCTATACGTACGACCCATGGAAATGAACTAAGGGGTGGGGGAATGCTGGTGGGAGGAGGGGTGCAGGGCAGAGGGGAATAAAGGGGAGGAAAAAACTGAGACAACTGTAATAGCATGATTAATAAAATATATTTAAAAATAAAATAAAAAGCTAATTTCAAAAAAAGGGTTTTCAAGATTTTTCATGAAGATTTCCAAATATACAGAAAACTTCAGAGAATTGTATAATTATCATTTTACAGTT
Source organism: Anoura caudifer (assembly GCA_004027475.1). NCBI lineage: Eukaryota > Metazoa > Chordata > Mammalia > Chiroptera > Phyllostomidae > Anoura > Anoura caudifer. The sequence continues at coordinate 60,295 of PVKU01007189.1, forward strand.
AGCACTTAGAGTAGCAGTTAACCTTTCACTATAGTTTTTCCTCTCTCCCCTAAAAATAAGACATTCTCTAATTTGACTATGATATTATTATATCTAAGACAATTAAAAATATTTTCTAGCCCTGGCTGGTGTGGTTCAAATTGGTTGGAACATTGTCCTGTGCTCTGAAAGGTCACTGGGAGGTCAGGGCACATACCTGGGTTGGGGCTGGATTCCCAGATTCCAGCTGGGGTGTATATAGGAGGCAACTAATCAATGTTATTCTCTCTCTGTCTATGAATCCACATACATGCAAGTTTCAGAGAGTCCATGTGCAAGAGAAGTTCAGAGATGGGAAGGGGGGTTGAGGTATATAAGACATCCTGAGCCAGGGGTGAGGTAATGCACTTTGGGGGCTTCAAATGTCCATTGCAGGATGACATGGAAGAACAGACTACAGTATATAGAAGTTTGTCCTGCCCTATAGGTCAGATGAAGTTATCTCTGATAATCTCTTATGGGCAAGGCTTCTAATTCAAGTTCTTCTGGTTAGTTAAGAGGTGGGAGTAGAAGCTTCACCTGAGCTAAAGTTGTCTTTAGCTCAAAACAATCTGCACACCACATAGGCACATCTGGGGGTGACTTGTTCTGTACCACACAGTTCCTTCCTCCGAAACTTTCCTGGAAGTTCCACATTCCAGAAATTGGGTTGGTAGATTGCCCTTAGCTCATTAAATTGTAGCTCATTAAACCCTCTCCCCCCAATTTGTGCCAATGCAGTCCCCATTTAGTGGAGCCAACCATGAATTATCTCTTGGCTACTAGTAGTATAACAGGCTAAGTCAGATAATTCTAAGAGCTGGCTTAATGTTTCAAATTTCTTCTCAATAGTTTAGAATAAATTAGGCTTTCATTGCTTTACAGCTGTGGATAAGAAAGCTTATCTTCTAACATGGACTTTTAAATGAATGAAAATAACACTTTAGTGATGAAATATTACTTTTAATGCTAAATAACATTATCAGTCATTACATGATCATCTGTTTTGTTACATGCTTAGCCAAAACCTCTTGCAGTCTTGCTTTCCCCCCATTTTCTCTGATTCCTTTAATGCCACTTATGGGAGAACCTAGCGCCTCTCATGGGCCCAGTTCTCCACACCTGCAGGCACACACCTTCCAAGGGTTTCCGTTTCATCAAACACAGATCTGTGAAAGAGACTGCATCCATCTTCTGCCAGTTGATAATTACGCACTTAAGTACTATTTTAAAATACTTTTGTGACCTCTCACAACTACATTTATGACTTCGGTAGAATAATGGAGTCAGCTACTAGTCTCAGAGGCACTTACTCCTCTTCTACAGGATTCACCGTTACTGAGCAACAGAGATTATCCCTAGCCGTGCGATGGACTGGTTATTGACATTGCTTCCATTTGATGTGGCTTTTCAAGATATTTCAGGTGGAACTATGTATTTTTATGGTTAAGTTTATTGTCATTACAAATTTTATTTCTGGTTAGAGTTTTAAAAATTATATGTAATTATTTCCAGACCATAATTTGACTAACTCTTATCATCAGTTGAAAGGGAGCATAACGCACCACAATGCTCTGGGACTCTTCTGCTGCTGGAGAGGAAGGTGGAGTGAAGCGGCAGCAGGAGTCAAAGAATGCTGAGTTCTGCCTGGAACTGGGGAGCACGGCTGCACTGCCGATTGCCTAATCCTCTTCCTTACTGACAGTTATATCCCAAATGGGCACCTTGACAGATTGCTTGATAAGACACCTAAAGATTCATCATTTTAGCTCATATTATTGACTACCAATAATATGAGTTAAATAATAATGCATAGTGTATAAATATTCTTTGACTCTTTGACATCATATCCATTTTATTGATAAAAATACAAAGACAATGATGGCATTTAAAAACTGTTTATTAAAGCAGTTGTATGTCCAAGTAGATAAAAAGCCCAGGAGGAGAAGACTCTTGGTTGAGTAGTTTAAGAAGCTGTGCATTCTGTCTCCCTCTGAGGTCCCCATTGAGCGGCAGCACCATGAAGTGTGAACACATTTGGTTAGAGAAAGTTGTTTGGTGGTTTGGCAGTTTAAGCCAATGTTTCCTCAAACTTATGTAACCGTGAAATGTTTTCTCAAAAACATTTTGAGAAATATTTTGTGGAATTATTGTTCTATGGAGACCATTTTGTGAAATATCTCACTGGAGAATTGATAAAACAGCCATACTACAGATTCTGACCACAGATGTCAATCACTGAACCAGTGCATGAATTGTAAAGACAGTGGAGAGGAAAGTCACGATGAGGCAGCAGGTCCAAGCACAATGGCAAGATGCAGAAGAGGTAGGAACAGCTTTTCAATGTAAACATTTGCATCCTTATCAGTTTTATGGAATGACACATTTGAACCACACCTCTAATGCCTGCATCAGCAACAGTCTTCGCATTACACAAGGGACAAGTCTAAATAAATGGAGGAGGTCCCAAGCAGAATAACTACTGGTTCTTTTTTCAGCCTCTGAAAAGTCCACAATCAATTTGCAAAGAATTGGAAATCAACGTTCCAAATTTTGAAAAACCAGCTGCAGATTTAAAGTTTTGATCAAATGCTAGCTAGGGCTGGAAAGATTTTAGAGATCACAGAGCAACTGTCTTGTTTTACAGACAGTAAAACTGACACTCTGAGAAATGATCCAAGGGGTCACAGCCCAAGGGCCAGAGCCAAGTTTTAACGAAGGTCTTTGAAGCCCAAGTCTGCTTTTTACCTCATACTTCCTTGTTGCTTAGTCAGTATTAGTCAACTTCTTTTATCAAATTATGAGCAAAGAAATATGCAACTAGACAGAGGTTGTTTTCCTACAAGCTATGTTTAGTTACAAAAATATGTAATGAAGATAGGAAACATAATCATTGGAATAGTTCAACATTCTAATTTAGTTGGAGAAGTAAGATCAAAGATTTTGAGCACTGAAAACAATCCATAAAACCAACAGTGAGAGCTTTGCCACACATGACCTTAGGAGAATATTAATGCCAGAGTTTTTATGTGTCTTTTGTTCCTTGCATTGTCTGTTTCATCTGAGTTAATTTTGTCTGTTTATTTTGGTCTTCATTTTTTCCTGGAGAACCATCCCTCAACTATCTGATCCTTAGCTGTCTTTTCAGGTTAGTGAGGAGCTAAATGAGACAGTCGGAAACTGCGAGGCTGGGGCCTATCAACTGGTGGGCCTCTGGGGATGGCTCTCCTGTTCTGTGGGCACAGGCTCCGTTCTCACTCTGTCTAGGCCTTTCTTTTAAGTTGATGAGTCCTCACAGAGGACACCCTGGCTGCCAGTGTTGGAAGCTGAGCCAGGGGAGGAGGGTATCCGACTCCCTTTTCAATCTAGAGCCTGCCATTCAATACCTTTGCTCTCAGGAGGACTTCTTACCTCCACCCTCAGGTGCTCCTGGTGTCTCTGGGGACAGGGCTTCTCTGATGCAACTTCTCTGTCTTCCGCGGGTCAGGGGAGGAGGCAAGAGGATCTGGGAGGCTACTTTCCTCTGTGCCAACTCTCAGCCATCCTACCCGCACCTTCAGAGTTAGCTGCGGCCTCTAATTCTGGAGCTTTTCCAAGGTTGTGGCATGTGAATCAGCTTGCTTCTTTTGAATATACCATCTTCTCCTCGCTGCAACTGCCGCTTTTCCTGCTGAGGGCTCAGGGGTGGCTTTCGGTAAAATGTGTGCTCACAACACTCACTAGTCGTGGTGATTCTAAATGAGCTCCCGTAGGTTCCAGACATATAGAACTTTTTCTTATAATGTGGTTGAAGTGTGTATACAACATAATGAAGGTTAAAAATGTTCAAAAAGCACATGCGGTGTCATGTCCTGTTCCCACCCGCAACACGGATGGACTCACTTGGAGTTCGGAAATGCGAGGGAGACAGCTGTCCACGGCCGCTGTCTCACCCAAGAAGGACTCTTTGTCAGTGCTGTTAGTGTCATCTCAGGACATCAGGCTGTGAAAAATGTTCAGGGCAGCCTGGTAGAGTTTTTTTTTAAAGCCTGCTCTTTTCTGTGTTTAATGAAGATGTGAGGGAAAAGAAATGATTGCTGGTTTAGAGATTACATTTAATAGAATTTGAATGGCCATGAGCAGAAATTATTTTCCTTTTTAACTTGTCTAATAAATATACCATGGCCCTAAGGGTACAAAATAACTCTCTGGGACAAATGAGACATAACACTTGCAATGATTAATGATCTCATAAACTTAAAATCCCAGAACATCAAAGCCAATATTTTCCTTCGAAAAGGTTTCTTGTGGCCAAGTTATTCATCAACATCTATTTTGCAAGATGCTGACATTGTTCTAACAGAAAATTCAGAAATAATTAAGCATTTGTCAGGCATCATTTGCTTTCAATTATGCAGGTAAGTATGAGACTAGAGTCTGTTGCCTGTAAAAGCATCTGACATCGGTACACCAGCCAATTACTGTTCAACATTGGGTCGCAAAATTGTAACATGCTGTACATTAGGCAGTCCTAAAACTGAAGTGATGCACTCTGTTGAGCAATAAAGTTGTTTCCTGCACTTTTTAAGTTACATGGTGCTTATGAGTTAAGACCCCTGTGGAATCTGGGCCCGTTCCGTCCTCACCTGTGGGCGTGCTGCAGCGAGAGTCCTGCCCAGGGCCTCCCAGCACTGCCAAGGGCCAAACAGGGGCAGGGGAAGGGGGTGGGGGGAACTGCCTGAAGGTCATCATCCCACTCCTTCATCACAGCAAACATATTATCCTCATCTAGCGGCTACATTCAGGATGATACCAGGTGAGAAATATAAGTTTTCTTTTCACAACCCAGCTCTCCTCCTTAGAAGTGTTCCCTTTTAACTATTTACATTTTTTAATGTTCTCCTTTACCTCTAAGAAGAGAAGTACTTCATTCCTATGACCTCCCACTTACTCGTCTCTCCAGTTTTGTTAGTTACGCTATATAATCTCTCCACTGACTATCTTTATAACGTAAATAATACACTTTATCCTGCAGGCTTATTTCTACATGACTGGCTTCCTCTCCCTGGTCCCTAAACTTTGGTCCTTAGATCTCAGCTTTCTGTGGATCTGGGATGGAGATGCTGAGAACAGCTTAGTGTCACTTCTCCCAGCAGCATTAAGTAATATTTCTTAAGCTTTTTATTTCAGAAAAGGTTTAGATTTACAGAAAATTTTAGATTACAGTAGAGATCATTTCCAAATACTCCACACCTGGTTTCCCTCCTATTAATATCTAATATTAGCATGGCACACTTGTTACAATTTATGCACCAATATCGACATATTGTTAACTGAAGTTTATACTTTATTTGAATTTCCTCAGTTTTGCCCTAATTTTTTTTTTCTGTTTCAGGATCCCATCCAGGGTACCACATTTATTTAGTTGTCACGTTGTCCTCTCTCCTTGGGTGTCTGTGGCTGAGACAGTTTCCCAGACTTCCCTTGTTTTTGATAATCTTGACAGCTTTAAGGAGACCAGCAAGTCATTTTGAGGAGATCCTGACAGTGTAAGAGTTTGAGGATTTTGTACAAGGTCCCTCAACTGGGATTAGTCTGACACCTTTCTCATGATCAGACTAGCGTTATGGGTCATGGGAAGGAGGACCACAGAGATAATGCGCCAGTTTCATCATGTCACATGGTGCGAACTGTCAACACGACTTACCATGGTTGACACTGGCCTTGATCACAGGGCTGAGGTGGTGTTTGTCAGATGTCCCTGCTGGAAAGCTTCCCCCACCCCACCTTTCCATATTGTCCTCTCGGGAAGGGAGCCCCTGGGGCAGCCCACAAGTCAGGAGCAGGGAGTTCTGCTCCACCCCTTTCAAGGGCAGAATATCTATCTACCTCAATTATCTGGGTTTTTTCTCTATGGAAGATTTGTGTCTTCTTTCTCATTTGGTTATTTGTTCCATAATTTATCTACTTCAGTATGGATTCATGGATATGTATTTTATACTTTGGGTTATAACCCCGTGCTCCTTTATTTGTTTTGTTACTCACCTTGCTCTATCTTTGGCTGCTGGGAATTCTTTCAGCTGGCTTCTGTTCCCTTTGACAACCCCTCCATGGCAGATGTCTGTTTTGGCTTGGCTTTTGAGCACGTGCCTACTTTCTGGCACCATAAGATGTTCCAGGCTCCTCTTGCATATTTCCTGCTCCTGTCCTACAACCAGTCGTTTTCCAGACGATCCTGGTTCTTATTGGAGGCTGCTCTTAGACACCAAGCCGCAGGCACTGAGCGTGCTGTTGCCCCCAGGCTCCTCAGCTGGCAGAGCAAGGACAGATATGTGGATGTACCAACTTTTGCGTATACACGAATCTATAAATATTTCTATACATAACTGTCTGTATATTCAATTAAGCCTCAGTTCCCATTATTGTCTCCAACCCTAATTCATTTTCACGTGGGTCATTCTGGCCTTCTCTCTTTGCTTCCCTGTAAACACCCACTCTTAACAGTGAGAACTCTGGCTGCCACCGTCCACCATCCATCTATTTGATTATTCAGTTCTAATCTACGTGTATATCATGTCAGAATCGTTAACCCATATCTTCATGGGATATAACTTTATCAATTAAAGTACAGTGTTTTTTGCAATTTCTTTTGCCTTTATAGACTCCGTTCATTTCCTAAGTTATTTATGTAAGTCACCCTTTCCCCTGCCTTCTTCAGTGAGATGGTTTCAGAGACTTACAATACAATGATATTATTTAGTCACATTTTGTATTGCATCTTGGAACCCCACAGTGCCCTAAATGACTTTCTGATTTGCATACATTAAGGTTCACTCTTTGTGCAGTAAAGTTTTATGAGTTTTGACAAATACATAAGGCCATGTATGCACCATTACAGTACCATACAGAATACTTTTACCACCCAAAAATGTCCTCATTGCTTCACCTATTCCATCCTGTTCCCCAGACTCTTGATAACCATTGAACTCTTTTACCATCTCTGTAGTTTTGCCTGTTCCAGATAGCCATAGAATTACAATCATATAGTATGGATGATTGGTTTCAGACTGGTTTCTTTCAATCAGCAATATGCATTTAAAATTCATCCATGTCTTGATCATTTCTTTTTTCTTTTAGAATAGTATGTTTTCTTGTCCATTAACTGGTTGAGTAACATGTTGGTTGCTTCCAATTGTTGATGATTATGGAAAAAGTTGCCATAAAGAGGCATATATAAGTTTCTGTGTAGGCTAAGTTTTCAAATCATTTGGGTAAATATCTAGGAGTTTGATTGCTGGGACTTATGGTAAAATTATGTTTGTTTGGCTGTGTATAAAAACTGTGAAATTGTCTTCCAAATAGCTGTACCATTGGCATTCCCACCAACAATGAATGAGAGTCCTATTTCTCTGCATCCTCACTAACAATTGGTATAATTAGTTTTTTGGATTTTGGCCATTCTAGTAAGAGGGTAGCAGTATCTCATTGTTTTAAGTTGTAATCATCTAATGACAAATGATGATGGGCATCTTGTCACATGTTTACTTGCATTCACATAGCTCTTGGTGAGGTGTCTGTTCATATCTTTTGCCTATTTTAAAATTAGATTGTTTGTTTTCTTATGGTTGAGTTTTAAGTGTTTTTTTTTATATTTTAGACATATGCACTTTATCAGACATATGCTTTGCAAATATTTTCTCTCAGACTTGTCTTTTCATTTTCTTGTGAGTGTCTTTTTCATAGCAGAAGTTTTTAATTTTAGTAAAGTTCAATTTATTGATTTTTTCATGGATTATGATTTTGTAGTTGTATCTAAAAGCTTATTGCCAAACCCAAGATCACCTAGATTTTCTCCTTTGTTTTATTCTAAAAGTTTTATAGTTTTGTGTTTTACATTTAGATCCATGATCCATGTGGAAAGTTTAATGTTCGCCTACAGGATCTTTTTTTTTTTCTTTGTATATGGACATCCAATTATTCCAGAACCATTTGTTGAAAACTCTCCTTACCCCATTGAATTGCATTTGCTCCTTTGTCGAAGATTGGTCGACTATATTTGTGGTTCTCATTTCTGGGAGAAAATATAGTCTTTCAACATTAGGTATGATGTTACACAGGGTGTTGTAGATGTTCTTTACCAGCTCGAGGTAATTTCCTTCTTTCCTAGTTTGCTAAAAGTTTTTGTCGTGAATGGGTGGGTGTTAGTTTTGTCGAATGCTTTTTCTGAATCAATTATTATGATCATGTGATTTTTTTCTTCAGCTGTTAATGCCATAGATTACATTGATTGACTTTTCAAATATTGAACCAGCCTGGCATACCTAGAATAAATCCCACTTGGTCTTGGTATATAATTTTTATACATTATTAAATTTGACCTGCTAATATTTTGTTGAGGGTTTTGCTTCTATGTTCATGAGAGAGTTTGGTCTATACGTTTTCTTTCTTGTATTGTCTTTATTGGTTTGGGTATTAATGTTGGCCTCAGGGAATAAATTAGAAAGTATTCCCTCCGCTTCTATTTTCTGGATGGGATAGTGTAGAAATGGTATAATTTCTTCTTCAAATTTTGTAGAAGTAACCAGAAGACTCTCTGAATTTGGTGTGTTCTTTTTTGGAAGGTTATTTATTATTAATTCAATTTATTTAATAGATACAGGGTTATTCAGGTAATCTATTTCTCCTCATGTGAGTTTTGGTAGTTCTGTTGAAAGCTGGACATTTTGTATTGCACAATAGGAACTGATGTAAATAAAGCTTTAGTATTAGGATATATGTTAATCTGGTTAACAATAATTAAAAGAAAAATATATATATATTTAAAAGCTCTAAAATGAAAACCTACAAGGACTTCCTATTATCAATAAAATTGACTTCAAATTCTTTAGCTTGGCAAAGGCCCTCACATTTTGGCTGCGGCCTAACTTTTCAGCTTTCTTTTCCAACAATAATGATGCTATCGTTTATTGATCCCCTACTATTTATAAGTGTTTAACACAATAACACTGCAAGTTATATGTAAGTGTCTCCATTTTACAGATGTGAACTCTAGATACAGAGAAGTGAAGTAACTTGCCATGATCACATAGATAGTAAATGACTAAGCCAGTACTGGATTTGAGGTCTGTCTGGTTCTGACTCCCGTGCTTTTTCTCATTAGTCCTCAATGTTTATTCCCTTTGTCAGGCCCTCCAGTTTAACTCAGTCAAATCTGTCTGTCTCTCATCTCCCAACATACTACTATCACTAGTCGTCTTCCTCCAGATGCCTGATCCACCTGTCTCAGGAGTGGAATCATCAACCAAAGTATTTTAAATAATAAAGGCATAGTTACTTCACATAAGGAAAATTTGGAGGCGTGTGGTCCAGGGTTGACAGAATGGCTCTGCAGTGTCGCCAATGACCCAGACTTGTTCATCCTTGTACTCTGCCATCTCCATTGTCTTGGTGATGTTTCTAGATGTAATGTTGACTAGAAAGCCAACTCAAATTTAAGACTCTTATATTCACAGGTCAGGAATCTAAGAAAGAAATGGAATGGGACAAAAGGCAAGAAATATTTTCCTGAATTTAAGTGGGTAAAACTAGACCCTAAACCATCCCCAGATCCATCAACTGCAAAGCAACAAGATTACTGTAAGACATGGTTTATTTCCCAGAAATGCACATATTGCTGTTCAGACAAAATCGGGGATCTGGAAGCAATGAGAAGGGAAGAATGACTTTGGAGGCCAACTCTGGAGTTGGCATGGTGCCCTGCCCCAATGATCTTACCACACCAAGTGCCATGGTTTTGGCTTTCCACAGAAGTGTCACAGGTATTGCCTCTACATGTGATTAGCTTTGAATTCTTGTATTATAAGTTATTTCAAGTCTTTCTAAGACTCTATATTCTCTTTAAAGATATCTTACCACTGTCATGTGAATAGAGGCTACGTCTTAGGCGTTGCTTTCTCTCCCACACGTCCAGGATGTGGTGGACACATGGGGTGTTTCCTTGAGGCGCACAATGTGGTCTGGTCAGCGACATCACCTGATTGGGTGGCTGCGCACTCCTAGTTTCTTATTTCTTGGATATCTGGATTCTTCATCTCTCCTCTTGTTATGTACATAAAACAGGAATTTGAGAAAATAAGTAGTTTTGAAAATGATGAATACGTAAAATTGATTTTTAATACATAATTCACAGAATGAGTAAAGTAGACTTTGAAAATAGAGTCCAATCATCTGAAGTCAACAGAAGTCTCATTAATGAACAAAGTAGTTTAAAAGACCGTGGCTTTGTAATAGAGCATCTTTCCCTCTATTGCAAATAAACTTTTTTAAAAAAGCATTTTCATTTATTGTTTTGATGGTGCTATTTGACACTTTGAGATAATGATACCAGTTAAGAATATTGAGAATCCAACAGACCAAGTTGTTGGCTGAAAAGCTGTATTTTCAGTGTAAATTGCAATTGTGACTTTTCAAATTTCCAAGTGTGTATTTAAATAAGCTAGGCTGAGAAAGCGGCAGGATTATAGGCAGTTTCTCAGTGTAGTCAGCGGGATGGAGAAGAGAGAAGGAAGCCTGGGCACAGGGAGGGGGTGGTGTTAAGACGCTCAGCCCACTCCCAGGATCTGAGAGCAATCTGCTTGGTGTTCATGTCTTGTAAGATCACCCAGGACAGTAACTGATTCTTACTTCCATAAATAAGATACTGTACCAGGTAACTTAAACACATCATTCTTAATTAATTTGTTTAGCAATCCACCAACATAAGTGCTATAATTCTGATTGTGCCAAGGGAGAAACTGATAGTGCAATTGCCTGAGGTTACAAAGCAGTGACAGACCCAAGGGTCTTCTACAGCTTGCAGACTCCAAAACCTGAGTTCTACCTTGTGTTTCTCCTAGAACATGGTTTCCCTTGGCTGCCCATTAGAATCACATGGAAGCCTAAACACCTTTACTGCCCAGGCCACATCCCAGACCAATTTAATTAACATCTCAGGGATTGATGCCCAAGGACCCCACTGATTCTAAAGTGCAGCCAAAGTTAAGAAGCAATGTCTTAAGATTATGGCTTTTGCAAAATAGATACAGAAATGTTAGGGTATATTGATTTTAAATTTGTTAACATAAGGTGTGGGGTGGTGAAGAAAACACTGCTCTGGGTTCATCTTGCCATTTGCTCATTACAAGCCTTGGAAAGTCAGTAAATGATAAAAAGGGAAATGTTTTATCATTGGAAGTATAGAGAAGAGCATATTGATCAGCTATATCCAATCTCACTTCAAGCTAAAATTGTGCTGTATTAGTTTCAGTTTTTCTTAACAATTAAAATGATGCATGTACATTAGAAAATTCCTCTGTTTCTGACCTTATTACCATCTCATTCCAATTGTATTTGTCATTTCTGTTCATGCTTTCATATGCTTACTATTGTATATATATATCATCATGCACTGTATAATAATGTTTTGGTCAAAGATGGACTGCATAAACAACCATGGTCCCATAAAATTATAATAGAGTCGAAAAATTTCTATTGTCTAGTGACATTGCAGCTGTTGTAGCATCGTAGCACAATACATTACCCATATGTTTTTGTTGATGCTGCCATACGGTGTGTATAAAGTCTAGAGTAGTGAACAGTGATGTTCCAGGCCTTCACATTCAGTCATGCTCAGTCACTGACTCACTCAGAGCAACTTCTAGCTCAGTACACTCCATTCACGGTAAGCACCCTATACAAGTGTGCCGTTTTAAAAATCTTTTATACCAACCCTGGCTGCTGTGGCTCAGTGGATTGAGTGCAGGCCTGTGAACCAAAGGGTCACTAGTTCCATTCCCAGTCAGTGCACAATGCCTGGATTGTGGGCCAGGTCCCCAGTAGAGGGCGTCCAAGAGGCAACCACACATTGACTTTTCTCTCCCTGTTTCTCCTTCCCTTCCCCTCTCTTAAAATAAATAAAATATTAAAAAAAATCTTTTATACCATATTTTTCCTGAACATTTTCTATGTTTAGATATGTTAGATACACAAATATTTATCATTGTGTTATAGTTGCCTACAGTACTCAGTACAGGCACATGCTGGACAAGCTTGTAGCCTAAGCACAATAGGCTCTGCCATAGATCCTAGGGGTGCAGTGGGCAACCCATCCAGGTCTATGTAAGTGCACTACGTGATGTTCATACGATGACGGAATTGCCTACTGACAGATTTCTCAATGCATCCCCCTCATTAAGTGATTCATGACTGTACCATATATATATATATCTATTAAAGTGTACATGTTTCAAACTTCCTTTAAATGGAACACATACCACACAGCTTTCTGCAACTTATTGTTTTTGTTTTTTAATGTTATATTTTTGATATTTATCCATGTTGACCCATTAGGATATAGTATTCCATTGTATATCACCAATTACTAATCTACTCTGCTGGTCATGGATATTTGAATTGTTCCTAATTATTTTCCACTAAAACAAGCCTGCCAAAAATGTTTCTGATTACACATCTCCTTGTGCAAATATGTAGGAGTTCCTTTAGGAAATATAGTGAGAAAAGTTATTATTGAGTTGAACGGTATGCATGTCCTCACGTTTACTAGATTTGGCCAAATTGCTCTTCAGTGTAGTTTCTCTCTTTATGTCCCTGACAATCCTAGATATTACTAAATTTTAAATTTTTACCAAACTGAGCAGTGTGAAATGGTTTCAATTGCTTTGATGTGCATTTGCCCATGTGCAATTAATAGCTTCCCACAGCTATTAATTGGAATGTACTTTTCCCATATTTTTATTGTCTTTTTATAACTTTTGACCATTTTTCTTTTGGCTTGTTTGTCTTTTCTTTATTGATCTTTAGGCTATTTTTATGCATGGTCTACACTAATCCTTTGCCAGTTATACACACTGCAAGTTCTTTTCTAATTTGTGGCTTATATATTTAATTTATAGTATTTTTTGGTCAAGAGAAGACTTTACTGGATGTAGTCAAATACAATGATCTTTTCCTTTGTGGTTCCCAATTTTAAAAAACTTAAAGAAGTCCTTCTATACTCTGAGGACATAAAGATATTTGTCTGTATCCTTTTCTAAAACTTTTAGTTTCCACATCTAAGTCCTTAGCCACCTGGAGTTTAATTTTGGGTTTTGTTTGTATTAATTAGAAGAGGCTAGGTTATGTTGAAGAAACATCCCCAAATCCCCCAATTTATGTCGCATTTATGCTGTTGTCGTCTGTGAGTGTGCAGTCTCTGCTCACCACAGTCCCTGGGGACCCAGGTTGATGAGGGCGTATCTAGACAGGGCATCCGAGGTACCACAGCTAGGAGGAGAATGTGGCGAGTCACACGGTGGCACTTAACGCTGTGCTTGGAGGTGACATGTGTCTTCTGATCACATTCAGTGGCCAAAGCAGGTCATGTGACCATGTCTAACTTCAGAGGGGGCAGGGAAGTACAGGAGGAAGAGAGAACTGGAGTATTCTGTGAATGAAATTTACTTTTTATTGGAATAATCAATTCTTCCAGCCCCATTTTTGGAAGAAGACTCTATGCTTTCCTGATTGATGAGTTATGCCACCGCTGTCACACCAAGTTCTCACACTGTACAGGTGTCAGTGGGACAAAACTGACTCCATCCTTGTAAGCTCTCCACGTACTCTATTCTCACTTTAACTTTGACTAATTTAACTAGTCCTGGCCAATATACACAAGCCTGTAGTTAATGATTGGCTGTGTTCTGTAGCCTGCACAATACAATCATGAAGATTCCTGTCAGTAACGGCCAGGAAGGCCTAACGAGCAAGATGCATATCACACTGGTATGAGCATCGGTGCTAAGTGGTTATCCAGAGCAAGACTCCTAGCAGGTGAGGTTCCTGGCATGGATCACATGCCTTGTCTCCTCGTCTTGTCAATCACAGCCCTCTGGCTACACTGTAAAACATTTGATGTAGTTACCGTGTAGTAGTGGAGAATAAGCTGTGCAGACTGCTGGCTTGTCTTTTCTGGTCTGACCCAATCTCTGTAGATAAATCACCCTACAATAAATTCCGTTCCATTCAATAAATTTGCTTGCTTTGTTTTGGGGTATTGAAATACCTTTACAGTTCAGGGGTCACTTACCTCCTCCCCTCCACCTTCAGACCTACCTGGATGTGAGTTTGCTTCTGACTTGCTCCTGGGCATCATTGGTCATTCTGCCATGACACCGCTGTGTTCTCATCACAATAGCTTCCCACAGCTATTAATTGGATAACTTGCAGTGAAAGACCCTAACCTTGGTTATCACCTTCAAATTTGTCTCAGCTAGTCTCCCCCCTTTGCTTTTCCTATGAATTTCTAAGTCAGTTTGTCATATTTTCTGAAATCCCTCCTAGGATTTTGTCTAGCGCTCCACAGCAAGTAAATACCAGTGCCAGATTATCAACTTGGGTTTCTCTGATTCCCACATGACAGAGAAAATAGAAATGTCAGCCTGTGAACTGAGGCCAGCAAGTGGAGACAAAGTAATCGCTTTGCTTTCTTTCCAGGCTCCTTCAGAGAATGGGGGCTTATTTTGGTAGCTTCTATAGCACCTCACTCGGGGCCTGCCCAGAGTAATCACCTCTCAGCGAGCATTGGTTAGACTTAACTCAATGTGACTGTTAAATTGTGAATGAAACAAGAAGTCTAGGTGCACCCAGTGGAAAGAGGCTTGAAACATTCTTAACAGACCTGGAGGGTGAAAATACAGAATCTGCTTCCTGTAACAGGATGGCTTCATCTCATCTCTGGAGATTACAGGGAGGCCTCCAATGACAGCGGAGGGACAGAATTTCTCATCAGCACCCAGAGCCAGGCATTCTGGAAATGAAACCTGTTTGCTGAGTCTTCCTAAAGCATTGATCTCTGATCACGAGCCAGCTAGCCCCCAGGCACCTCCTCGCAGCCAGCTCACAGGAATTAATTAGCCCATCACTCCGGTTATTTCTCCCTGGGGCAAATGGCCAGCGTTCACACAACAGGTGCTCATTGAATCAGACCGAAGGGGAAATGGCAGCAATCTAGTCTCCATCCATTCTGAAATGTGACTGCTTGGAAAAAAGAATGCAATGTGATATATCAAAGTAGATGTTTCCCACATCCCCTTGAGTTCTCCAATGGCATTTTCCCGTTACCGGTATTACTCTGTGACTCAGCTCTGTTTCCTTTGCTGCCCTTCTGTGTAGTGGGAAAGGAAGATGCCGTGGTTGGCTTGGGAATTGTGCTTAGTATGAGTCAGGCAGCCAGCCTGTTAGCATTGGTTTGTTTTCGGGGGGCACTGTGCTGGGCAGGAGGCTCTGCAAACAGCAGAGGGGAGTGTGAAGTGTGTTGTTGCCCTTTAGTTTATATCAGCGAGGCCAGAACTTAGAGGTTGTTTATTTCCATCCAAGTACCTAGCACTTTTGCTGCCTCGGCGTGAACAATGGTGCCCTGGTGATGGGATAAGCTGGAGATGCACACGTACTTTTTTTCTTCTACGCAGCATCTTTTTATTGAATGTGAAGTAGAGCATTATATGAAAAAATAGCAAAACATAACATTTGCTCATATGGCTAATAATTATATTACAAAAGCATGATGCCCACAGGCGAGGTAACTGGAGTTATTAAATAACTGAATACATTGCCCAGAGAACAATGGCTCCATCCCTGAACCGGCCCTTGGAAAAGTGAACATCTGTCCTCGCGGGGAGGGAGATCATTCGTTATTAAACAGGAAGTTGAATGAAATAGCTTCTAGGATTTCTTCTGTATTAGTTTCCTGGGACTGTCGTAGCAAAGTTCCACCAACTGAGTGACTTAAACAACAGAAAATTATTGTCGTACAGTTCTGGAAGTGGGAAGTCTACGATCGAGGTGTCAGTGGGGCCACACCGCCTCCGACGGCACTGGGGAAGGGCCATGGGTTTCCAGGCCTCGCGCAGAGCTTCTCACACTTCCTTGACTTGCGCCTGCATAACATCAGTCTTCATTTGGCATTCCCTCTGTGTCTATGTGGGTCCCTTGTCATAAGTACACCAGTTATATTGGATTAGGGCCCACCCCAGTTGTGTATAACCTTACCTTTACTAGTTACATATGCAACAATCTGATTTCCAAATAAAAGGTCACATTCTTAGGTTCTAGGGGCTAGTAAGTCAACGTATGAATTTGGGGGAAACACAATTCAACACACGATAACTTCCAACTCTCTGACTCAAATAGTCTCAAGTAATATAAAAGTCTGATTAAAATGGATAGTCATTTACATTATTTCTTAACCATTTTTAGGTATTGCTTCTCCAACCCTGGTATTCCCTTTGTCTGGGCTTAAAGAGAACACATCTCTCTTCTCACCCTGAATTCTTTTCTGAAGTCCTTTAGCATTCCCGTGGATTCTGTGTGTGTTTAGCTCTACCAAGACTAACTGCCAACCACCTTTGCTTACCTCTAACAAGAGATTCTTAGATCTGAGAGTACTTCATGGAAATATAATCTGGGCTTTAGATCAGCAGTTAATTCGATTGTCTCAATAATCCAGAGTCTTTGTCTCTGCATTTGCCAGCCGGGTATTCTGGCACTGTCCTTTTTCAGCCTGAGGGGAGTCTCTTCCACATGCGCATTAGCAGTCTGCCCTTTGAACCTGGAGTCTGGGTGGGTGGTCCCCTAGCACCCAGCCCATATTCAAGATTTAAAACAAGCTCCCCAACACCAGATCATCACATGACAACCCCTACTGAATCAGAACCCAGTGCAGCCCGGAAATAAAAGCATTTAAAATGTGGTGAATGATTCTGTCACAGCAGGACAAAGGCAAAACAACTCATTAGGAGAAAATCTTGCCCACTGGCTTCTCTGGTAATAGTGGGAATAGTCTTCTTATAGGTTGAAAGGAAAATAATCATGAAATAAATTTACATTTTTAGTACAATTTCAGTTGTAGGGGGGGAACCGAAAAGGAGCTGGAGTGACTGAAGGCAGTGTGTCAACAGCAGTTATTGATAGATTGTAGAGTGAAGGCGATTTTAGTTTTTTTTTTGCCAGTATTTTCTAAGTGTCTTGCAGATAGTCTGTGTTTCTTTGATCCTCTATCTTTCTTTTGGTGATTAAGGCACAAGGATATAAGTTCCTGCCCCTCAAAGGCTGCGCTGTGCGTCACAGGACCTGCTGGACGCAGTCCTGTCAGCTGAAGGTGTTCGCTCAGTACTGGTTGAATAACTGTGGAAGACGGATGGCTCGGGTTGTGGGGTTTGTATGAGAAATAGTGCAGTGTGGATATTTTTCTCATTTTCTTTTCCCATTACACTTCCAACGCATATCACATGCAGGATATGAATATAATTGGGGTCATTTCTGGCCTTTAGGTTGAAGGCCAGAAATGATCCCATAAACTGCTTGTGGTGGTGCCCAATTATACAGGCTCTCTTCTCAATTATCTTGGTAAAGGATACTTGTTATTTTGTTGCTGGAAATGAATGAGCTGGGGGGACACGCATGGAAAGAGATTTGAGGACTTAGTCAAGATATCTGATTTGCTAACTTTCTTTATATGTATATATATAATTGTGGGGTGACTGAGACCTAGACCAGAATGCATACTTTTATTTCAAATTCCAGGGTGAAGGCAAAAGTCAATGTACTTCCTCAACCCATGCAAATCTCCATAGCAACAGAAATAGATGGGCCTCCCAGGGGTGAATGATAAGGAGCCATTGACCGATGCAGGAAAGACACTACTCAGCTGCCATGACTTTTCCCAGCAACACCCTGTTCTTGCCCCAATGACTAACTCCATGGCGAATTGCTCTGAACATGAGTAAAATGGAAAATTCCTTATTAAGATTCTTGTTTTATAACCTAAACAGAAGACTTCAGGCTACTTCCAAAATGAGTGTAGGTGAGTAGTCCAGAGCTCTCCAATGGTAAATTCTTAGGGCAGTAAACAGAAATTCTCAGATGTCTCCAAGGTTATGGGCACATAGCCATGTTCCCTGATGCTTCCTTTTATGAAGCATAAAGCCAAGGAATAAAAACATCTGCTTCTCTAAATTTCAGGGAAGCATTTCCGGTAGGAAGTTGGCTTCTTCTTTGGCACTGCTCCAATAAGGACCCATCTGGGGGATTTCAAGGCTCCTTTAACACAACATCACCACTGCTCTTTGTCCCAAATAAATGGCTCCTCTCACTGAGACTCCACAGGAGACTAATGAAAGCCCAGAGCAGAGGAAGAAATTTGCATCTTAGAGATGGAATTCTTTATACCTGCTAAAACTCTGTATTTCGTTGAGATTTTACTAAAAATGAATATCCTCTTTTGCAGACAGGAAACGACCCCTTTTATAGTTGAGCTGATAGGAAAGTTTTCAAGTGGTTTTCAAAGAAATGCCTCGGTGCGGTCCTCCCTTTGGTAGCACACCCCTCCTTGTCACCCTGTTGGGTTTGTCCTGCTGTCAACCTGACGTCAGCAGCTTGACAGCCAAATCTGCCTTTTGTGTTCTTTCCAAAGTGAGAGTGTTCCATCCCCTACAGAAAGAGAGCTTAAGACTTACACTCTGATAACAGTTTGTTAGAATTCATTTTTTCTAGTTTATTGTTTTTCTTATAATACAACAAGATTTATTGATTTATTCTTTGGGATTTTTGCACCACATTTTCTCTGTGCCTAAGTTATGCCTGGCAGGCAAATCAGGTGAAGCTGGTAACTTGGGAAGATGTTTCCAGCACAGTGTTGAGTATATGTCTGTATAGTTCACCAGGGGTGTCAAACTCATTTTCACCCGAAGCCACATCAGCCTCAAATAATTTTAGGACTGTAGAAATGTAACTACTCCTTAACTGTTAGGGAGTTGAAACTACCTTCGGCCCTTTGAAGGCAACCACAAGGCTGATGTGGGCCCAGTGAAAATGAGTTTGACACCCTCCGTTTAGGCTGAATTCCCCTCCCTCCCCCTCCCACTCTCCCTCTCCCTTCCCTTCCATTTCTTTCTTCCCTGATATGAATGATGAGGATTCATATGCCTCCCTCCCTCAGGTTCCCTAGCTCCCTCAAATTATCTCTCTCCCTACTTCCTTCTTTTTCTTCCTTTATTCCAGGAATAAATGTTTTTTAGAATCCATGGCTCCTTTAGGGTGGAGGAATGAGAATCTGTACATAGAATTGTTCTTATCTTGTACTACGCCCTCATGTGAATTCTCCCAGTATACAAATTTCATTTCAGGGACTCTTTCTCTCTCTGCATCCTCTACACATGTTTTTCAGAGCCTGTCACTGGTAACTTTTTTCACGGAGGCCTTTCCAGGGTGGCTACCCTGACCCGTCATTGAAAACAGCGCACTGCTGACTGGTTCCAGCTGCCAACTGAGAAAGACTCAGTTGTGAGGGGTTGTTTTTTTTTAATTTCTTTTTTTCCATCTTCTTTTTTTAAACCTGACAATTTTCTTCAACTCACCCGAGATTTAATTTTAACTTCACGATCCTTTCCATGTTTTGACATTTAAGAAATCAAAATGTCAGTGAGATTGTCTCCTAGCAGAGTTTGATCACAAATTACACAGACTTTACCAAAACAGTGATTAGTTTTGCCTGCCTGTTTTCTGTTGAAGGGAGAGTTAAGCGATGGGTGCGGCTCCCAGTGTGCCAGTCTGCAACGGTGGGGAGGGATCAGGAGGTCTGCGTTCTCATCCGGCTCTGCCGCTTGCTGCTGCTGCGTTCAGGCCATTGGCCTTCTCTGCCTTGGTTTTCCTGTCTGCGAAACAATCAATAGAGGTCCCTTTCTAAGTGGATGTTTGCTCCGTGCCTATTTTTTACTTATTAGCAAGTCTTTTCTTGCATTTCAAACATTTCTCTGAGATAAAGTCGGATAAATTCTAGAGAGTCAGTAAAAGTTAGGAGTGTCAACAAGTTTCTCAGCCTTGGGTCAGAGGACTTACTTTCCTGCCACCATCAGAAAAAAATGTTTTTTTGGGTGATGTCTGTGGGTGTTCTGGGCAACCTGCCACCCCATTTCTCTGTGCAGTGCGCCACTGGGCTTTGGGAGAGTCCTTCTGGGTTGCTTTTTCTCCATTTGTGAAATGGACACATTGACTTCTATCTCCCCTACCTCAGAAAGCTGTTATTAGGTGACCTGGACTGCCTGCCTTAAAATGCTCTGACCTCGTTAGAATTTTTTCCCTGGTTTTCCCATTGTTCAAATTCTTCCTGGGTGGGATAAAAACAAAATTCATCCCCTTAGACATTTGTACCCGGTCCAGGCACACCTCAGAGATACTGTGTTTCCAGATTTCCAGACCTCTGCAATAAAGGGAATATCACAATACAGCAAATCATAATCTTTTTGCTGGTCCAGGGTCTTGCCTTCAGTTTCTAAATAATTCAACATCTGTGAAGTGCAATAAAGTGAATCGCAATAAAATAAGGTACACCTGGATTAATCATATAAATGCTGCCATTATCAAGATCTTTGAAGTAGTCCTCGGCCTCAAAGAGCACGCAAAATATACGGTTGCATGAAACAGGTCACATTCAAAGCTAGAGAAATAAATGCTGGGCTTAAGTCTGTTTTGTTTTTTTAAGAAGAGAAAAACCTATCTTGGGGCACTGCCAATGGACATGTCCACAACACTTAAGTAAGTTACTTCAATGGAATTCCTGTTAAGACCATTACCTTTCTAGAATACGGCACCTGAATTAAAGTAACATAGGAGAAAACATAGGCTAATTTTGCATATACCAGCCTGAGATCTTTCTGCATCTGCTGTCAGAGCTGTCTTCACTCCTACCGGCTGCCTCTGGGAGACGCAGGCCCCAGCCAGCAACATGCCCAGTCCCTTCTGCCACAGAGGCTGCAGCCCCCAGATGGCTCCCGCCACCGCTGCCCTTTCCACCATCCACCCACTCCGCCCCGGTGCTGTGCGGGTTTGCTGCTTCCACTGCACAGATGCCTTCAGCTGTGTCCAAAGCCTGTCTCTGTAAAGTTCATGCACGCACTTGAAATATTCAGAAAATTCAGAGACATGAGACGAGGCAAATTCATGCATTGCTATTGTCGTTTGACTCATGAAGACTGTCTACGAATGTCCTCTAAAAAACGGGGCTCTTCACTGTGAACGTTGGAGGCTTCCCCAAATTTAGGATAGAAAAGGCATCTTAGGAGAGTGGGTCTTGCCCAGTACACTGTTCCCTCTTTACCCCATGTTTATTTCCTGCTACGCACAATCAATTTTTGATAGTTAAAATCTCTCCACATGCTCCTTCACAGTGTTTCACTGTTTGCAGCCTTCAACAGCTACAGTTGTTGTCAGAAATTAGCACATTCTGTACTCAGCAGATCAATACTCTCACCGGACACTTAGGTGTCTAACAATAGGATCACATGGAACTAGAACGTGAGGCATCGGCATCGCTGCTTGCTTAGGGCCAAAGCACCGCGTTTAAAATGCCTATATCAGCAGAAGTAAATGTCTGCAGAGATGGAAGTAAATAGACAGGCCATGCTAAGTGTGTGTTTTGCATTTTTTTCAGTCTTTCCCAAGGAATAGTGAATTCGCTGATAAACTTACAATGTGGACAGTTTGAATTAACACATATTTGTTGTTGCGAATTAACCATGGCAATTTTTTTTTACCTGTGTCTAAAACTTTACAGATTACAAAATATCCCAATGTTCCTATAAACCAAATGAGTCGACAAGAATTGATTAGGTGATGATTTTGAAGAGTGACCTGCTGTTACTCAGCCTTAGAAATTAAAAGAAAATGCCCTGTAGGCCTTTATCTCTGTTGGCTCTGTGTTGCTCCAACCCTTCCAGAAGCATTTTTCTGGCGGGCTATTAAAGTTTCTAGCTGTCCTATGGTGGTGGAGCCTGCATTCCTAAGCATACTGGGGTCAGTTCAGAATTAAACCCTGCTTGGTGTATTTCTCTTCTGATACAGGTTTCGGAAAGTCACCTAACCACAAGCAGGACCTGCCCAACTCTCAGAATTTCCACTTGCTCATTTGATCAGGCCAAGTACGCTACGTGGTTTCCAGAGGGGGATGAGGAGGTGTTCAAAGACAGGCATGCCGTACTCGTACAGGTGATTAAGGGGAGGTGGGAAAAATTACCCCAGGGAACTATGGTAGAGCTTGGCTGGTTGATGACAAACCTGTTTTCCTCCTGGACATTGACTAGACTACCCTTCCAACCTCCTTAGCAGTTTCAAGCTTTTTTGTTAAGTCACTGAGGCTTCTGAATGTATTTATTTTGGCAGCTAGCAGTTCCCTTACCTAATACAATAACCTTCAAGGCTCTATAACAATGTGAGATTCTAGGATTCTAAACCAGGGTTCAGTGCTAATTCCTTGTGACTTTCTCATCATTCATAGTTGATTCTTATGTCTTTCTCTCCGTCTGGGTTCCCACAGCATTTCCATTTCCTCCCCTTTTATTTTTATAGGGCCTCTGTTTCACTCACAGACAGGAAAATGGCTAATGTGGGTTTAGCCTTTCCAGCTCTCCAGCTCAACAGCAAGCATGCTTGCTGGGCATGCATTTAGTTTGCTGTGGTTGCCACATGGGACGGGGGATAGGATAGGCTTGAGTGCATGGAGCAAAAACCTGGCACAGAAACAAGAGTGATGGCCCCAGGACGTGACAGTAACAGATGGCATTTGACAGAGCAGATTACAGGGCCCGAAGTGGGCATGGGGCGGGATCCACAGGATCACGGTGCTGACTAAGAGAGTTGTCTGCAGGGAACGGCTGGGCTCCAGCTTCCACAGCCCCACTGACGCTGGGTTCTGTTTGCCCACGCGTCCGCTCACTGTAGAGGCTGAGTGCGCAAGTGCCGACAGACTCTAACATTCCTCCTGGTGTTTCCAAGTGGGTCCCTAATAAACTTCACAACCTTTAAGTCATTAATAGAAGCAGAACTTTGGAGAAGGACTTAATGAAATTTGTTTTTAATGAAAACTAATTATTGACAAGCCAAGGGAATCAACTCTAATTAGCATAAACCTCTTCCTGAGAACTTGGCTGCTAGTTTTAGAATGTTTCAAAGAAAAAAAGTGTATCTTGCTGAAAATTTATGTTTTTGTTTTAAAACCTTTTAAAAATCATCATCATCATCCTTTTTAGAATCTGAATAAAAGTTAGAATTCTGGTTCAAGAGATTGAAACTCTTGACCAATACTCTGATTATTTGTCGTAATATACAGGGTCTGGCTGAAGGAAACCCTACTTGAATGTGGTTGGTAGGGTAGTAATATGGGTGCAATAATTTAGTTTAACTTGTACATTTCACCTAATAGGTCATGTGGTGTGCTTGAGTGTAATATTATGTTACAGAATTACATGCCAATGATTTTGCAGTAAAAGATTTTGTAATAAAAAAGGGGCATTATTTGTGCTGGGCCCTGTATATGATAAAGTGTGATGAACGAGTCTGCTCAGCCTCTCATCTGGGTGGAGGTAGTGTACATGTGTGTATGCGTGTGTGTGACAGAGAGGTGGGGGGGAGAGAGAGAGATTTTCATCAAAGACTTTCAGATATAACCATTTTTATACATAATATTTGTCAGTTACTGTTGACCTTGATGAAAGTATGATCATACTCGAATACACAAATACGAACACTGAGGTGCTTTATTTAATTTGAAAGTTTGCATTGTTTGAATATATTTATGCACCTGAAGCCTTTTAATAAAGTGCTTCTTATGGAGACTTGGATTCTCTATAACCAGCACCAAAGGGGAGACAATTACCAGCTGTGGCATATAGTATCTGAGGGTTTTTATTCTTTTCTTTTACTCAACTCTTTGATGTTGCATAAGCTATTCACAAATATCGGTTGCTGTTGACGTTGAAACCAACAAATATATTTAGCACAATACACTGGAGGTTGAAAAATAAAGTTTTAATTAATCCTTCAGGGAATTTTCTAAGATCATAGGTTTAAGAAAAAAAAATTAGAGGCAGGAAGTTACCTGACAAAGGCAACATGCATTTCCCCCTGACTTTTGGATGTGACCACAGGCAGAAATGATCCCTGACCCACCCATTTAAGGCAGTAGATTACCAGAGAAAAATTTTGTTTGCATACTTTGAATGACCCAATACAATGGCCCTGCCCTGCAGAAAAGAACACTAACACTCAATAAATGTGTTACTATGATTAGTTTGAAATGTCAAAGCCCACCAGCCCTAGGCTAAGTTGTGAGAAAGTGTGCTTTGCTCCCTCCTTTTTGGTACCTACTCTTCACTCAGAGAACCCTCCTCCCTACCCCAGGACCTGGTGCCCTCCTGCTGCTTCCTCCTTTTCTAGGGTTTGAGGAGCCCAGTCCTTGCAGGTAGCCTGTCTTCTCCCACCTCCCATCACCTGGGTCCAGCTTACCCATCAGGACCCCCATCCCTTGCTCTCACTTTCCAACATCTCTATGTTCCAGACATGGTGCCATGTGTTGCATTTAATCTCTAAGATCATACTCTATAGTAGGCATTCATATTCCTACCGTATAACAGTGAAGCTGAGGTGAGAGAGGTCACTGGCTCGCCAAGCATTGCGTACATGGAAGAGGCTAGTCCTTTCCTTCCCTTGTGTTCTCTTTTCTTAAGGGAGGTTTCCTGGAAATAATGACTGCAACTCTCCTCCATTCCTCCCTGTGAATCCTCTGTCACTTAGACTTAGTTGGCCACCATTCAGTGGGCTGTGTGTTCTTCCTTTGGACTACCCGGTCCCACAGCCAGTCAGCTCAGGTTCCGCATTTTCTTCCCTTCACTCTCTTCACCACCCAGTTCAATCTACTCTCCAACACTTCCAAGACTCACCATTCTCAAAGACATCACTGTGTGGCTCTCAGGCTGGACCTGCAGGGCCAGGTCAGTTGGCTGGAGATGCTGGAGTAGGGATGGGCAGCTGGATGGCCTCAGGGAGTAGGTCTCCACGATCACACTTCTTGTGCCCTCCCCAATCTGTTCTCTCTCTCTCTTCCCCTCTCCTTCTCCTCTCTCTCCTCCTTACTTTCTGAGGTCATCAGATGGAACAGGAATGAAGCAGCAGTGGTACCTGTTCTCTCCTGGTCCAGCTCCCCTTCTGCTTTTAGCATGCATCCCTCCTACCATCACCACCACCACCTGGCCCCCAACCACATCGCCTAGACTCCTCTGCCTGCCTCTGTCAGTCAGGGTCCAATAGGGAAACAGAAATCACAGTAAGTTGCACTTGGGAGGTTTAATAAAAAGATTTATTAATTCTAGCAAGGGAGTAACTATAAAGAGGTAAAGTAACTCTAAAGAATATTCTAAGGCTGATGAACTGCACCCATGGAAGGGCAAGCTCGCAAGGGGCCACTCTCCTAGGCTGGAGTTCAGACAGCACTGGGGAGGCTGTGATCACAGCCTGCTGGGTGGCAGATATTCTCTGCGTGTTCACAGATGCTGGACAAGGAGGGGACTGGCACCTGGAGTGGAGCTGCACTGAGGCTGGCCAGAGAGTGCACAGAGGGCAGTGGGTGTCAGGACCCTGCTCTCCAGTCCCAGCGCCCCAGGATAAGGACTGGGGCGCTAGGGGTCTGCATCACAAGTGCCATGGCCAGGTGGTCACCATCAGCAATGAATGAGCACTGTGTGCTCTGAGCGGGAAGCTGGGGAGAGCCACTGGGAGCCATGCAGCCCGAGGCAGAGAGAAGACAGCAGCACACCAGAACTGGGAAGAGGAATGCCTTCCTCCGTGTGGACCCACAGCTCTCTGCTGACAAAGCTTAATATTGCATTTGCTGCAAAAGAGAAATGATTAAAGCTCCCTTATCCCAGAGCAGGTGAAGAAACAGGAATTTGAGGCTGAAAGGCAAGAGGGTAATGGCAGGGCCCTGGCCTTGGACTGCTCCCCTAGTCTGGCTCACACTACTTCTCTGATCTGTTTCCCAGCACACCCCCTAGCCTATCAGTTGGGCTGCCTACTTGTCTCCATGCAGGTTCTGCTGGGTGGTGAGCAAGTGTTCCTTCTTCTCTCTTCAAACAATACCCATTCTGTAGGCCTGGCTCAAGGCCAGGCAGGCGTCCATGACCTGCCTCCTACCTATCCTCCTATTGCAGTGCAGCCAGCATCATCACATCTAATTCTGTGATTTCACAATTGTCTCTGTAAAAGACTGTGAGTTCTTTGGAAACAAGGACAGTATATCTTTCCCCTCTCCTATGGTGCCTGGAGTAATGCCTTGCCTTCATCGACCCCCAACAAATACTCTGATGTGATTGATTGATGATCTGCAGAGCTAGTCTGAGCAATGTTTGGAAGTCTCTTGAGAAAAATTTAGTGACTACACCTTTTTCACTTGTACCCAACACACAGTCTGAGTGGTCGCAAGAGATTGAGAGCCTCCTTAACATGTCACACTACATATTTCCCTCTGGTGGTAGGAAACAGAGTTATTGCAGTAGCACCAATTAATGGCATGTAACTCCCTCCCTTAATTCTGTGTGCTGGGTGAAGGAGATGTAAAAATGTCAGGGTAATGAAAATGATTTTGTCTACTCTGACCTGAGTCTCTTGGTCACCTTTTAAAAACAGAGTTGCTTTTATAACAGGCTTATTTCTCGAGATGAAATACTGGAGATCGTAAAGCAGAGAAAGAGAATGACCTGAGCACTTTATAAGGGACAGTTTATTGGATCAATGCCACTTTGTCTTATTACCCTGGGTTTTCCCCAATGGCCTGTAAGTGATTCTTGAATCACTGTGATCTCAGCCTCAGTAGTCAGGCTAAGATATATTAAAAGCTTTGGTCTGTGCAATGACTCACTTGTTGTTTATCAAGTAAGGCTCTGCTACCTGCTCTGCTGGCATTTCTAGGCAGCGTTTATAAGTTATCAGTTTCCTTTTTTATCTGAATGAGGTTTTCTTTGTGTGCTTCTTCCTACCATTAGACTTTGCTGATGTTTCTCTTTTGTATTTCCTTAGCATTAAAACAATTTGTGTGAGTGTGTAAATATCTCATGTCACTCTGTATTAAAATTGTTCATTAACTCCTTGTCATTCTGGAATGTGCCATCTTTAACTACATAGCCCCAGGATCTGAACCAGTGACTTATACATAGTAAAGACTCAATAAATATTATTTGAATGAATGGATGGTAGAATGACAAAGCAGTCATGGTTCCTTCGATGAAAAACACAATAACCCAATTTAATCTCTTTTAAACATAAAAGAAAATTTACTGGCTCATGTAGTTGGGAAGATCAAAGGGCACTGCGTCTAGCTTCAGACAGGACGGCATTTAGGGATTCAGACTCTATCATCAGGGCTCCATCTTTCTCTCTTCACTGTATCTTGGCTTTTCCATCACCCACATTTGCTTTATTCTTATAAAAGATCTCTCCACTTGGCATAAATGAATGAATGAATGAATGGATGGATGAATGAGTGAGTGAATGAAGCCAGTGAAGGCTCTAGCCCAGAGTTTCTCTATGTGGATGCTACTGATAGTTTGGAATGGATAATTCCTTGTTGTGTGGCACTGTCCTGTGCACTACAGGGCAGTCAGCACCCCTGGCTTCCAGGTATCAAATGCCATCAGGGCTTCCATACACTGTGATTACTATGTGCCCACATTTGCAAATGCCCCTTAGGGACACAGTATAGCCTCTGGTTGAGAGCCACAGTTCTAGGCTTACTTTGGTTATAGAGAAAATAGCCTGATTCTCTGTCACCTAGTCTTCATATCAGTTTTTGGAAATGATTCTGATTGGCTATGCTTGGATTGCATTTCTACCCCTGGACCAATCATAGTATTCCATGAGTTTGAGAGTTTGGCATAGTCTGCTTGGCCAATGTATTAGTTACCTATTTCTGCATAGCAAATTACTCTGAAACTTAGCAGTTTAAAACATTGATTACCTCAAATACTTTCTGTAGGACAAATATCTGGGAGCTGTTACATTGGGTGGTTTGGACTCAGGGTCTCTTAGATGTTGCAGTCAAACTTTGACCAGGGTGGCCATCTTTTCATGGCTCACCTGGGGTTGGAGGACCCCCTTCGAAGCTTACCCATGTGGTTGCTTGCAGGCCTCAATTTCTCTCTGGTTGTTGGGCATGTCACCATGTGGCCCCTCCATAGGCTTACCTGAGTGTCCCTTCTGCATGGCAGCTGGCTTCCTGCAGAGTGACTGATCTAAGAGAGAAAGAGGAGAGGGCAAGAGAGAAGAGAATAGGAAAGTGAAGACAACCCTATATGGAAGCCACCTTCTTTTACAACCTAATATTGGGAATGACATATTGTCAATTTTGTTGCTCTATTGGTCACAAAGACCAGCTCTGGTACATGTTGGGCAGGTGCTACACAAGGCGTGAGCACAAGAGAACAGGATGGTTGGGCGCCATCTTGGAAGAGGCCTCCCTCAGATACCCGGGGTACAGACCTTTCTCATTCCTGTGCGAGGAAGGCAAGATTACTGGAATAACAGCTCAGGGAAATCCTGAGATTGGGGGTGAGGGAAGGCTTTTCCTAAAAGGAAGTCACAAAGTTTAAACAAAAAGTAAATGTATGACATGAATATTTAAATTCACTTTGTCTCCAACTCACTCAGGGTGGCGAAGGAGAAGGTCTAGTGAAAATAGTGCTATGAATTATTTCTTTCTACCTGTAGATCATCCATGGTCCCTTGAGAATCTTTTCCTGCTGTGGACTCATGTTCCTGGCCAGCATTTGTCTGTGGTAAGGCGTTCATAGGCAATTCAACTGCTGACTTATAAATAGGTTTTGTAGATCTTGGGAGTAGACCAATGTTTGAGTGTGTGCCTCATATAAATTGCTTTGACAGCTTCTTTCTTTCCAAAGTTTTCCTTTTCGGGGGAGGGTATGGTTTTTTAATGTTTCTGATTGCTAGCAGAAAGAAAGCACCAGAAAGAGGTAGGATGCAGGACTGGAGCAGCCCTAGGCATAGGACACAGCTGAACCCGCAAGATATGAGACAGTTATTCAAAAGGAGGTATTTTGAAACTGCATTCAGATGGATTTTCTGTAATTGTGTTCCCCAGAGACTATGTGGAATAAGTAAGTGCTGTTTTCTCACTAGGGATTAATGGCGTACAGAGGCAAGGTGATTTTTGAGACTTCTGTCTTCAAAGTACTGCCAGCAGTGAGCGATCCTGACACCCCACTGCTCTCAGTAATGAGAAACCACTATTTGTCTCCCACTGCCCACCAATACGAAGACTGCCAGGTATCACATTTCCAGCTCCCCAGATAGTTGATTTAAGACTTGGCTTCCTTGGACCCTTCCTCCAAAGCTCTTGGAAAGTAATAACAATGTGGAAAACAAGTGACTCAGGGATGGATTGAAAAGAAGTGCTACGGTTTAATCACACAAATGGAGAAACTACATTCCTTTACTCTCTCAACTAATGAAAACAAAGATGCTGAGTGTGAGACCACATGTTACCCAAGCTCTAGCTTCACAGAAATCTTGCATGTCAAATTGGGCGCCAGTCAGCACCGAAGAACCCACGTGATGCGGGAGATGACTGGGGGCAGCTGGGCAGGCCACCACGCCCAGAGCGGGATTTGTCAGGTCTGGTGTAGGGTTCCCAGGAATGGGTGTGCCATGCAGCACGGCAAAGGGGGCAGATTCACACACTGGCCTTGGCAACTGGTCTTCAAAAATGATTAGACATTTGGAAATGACATTTCCCCAGGTTTACTTTGTCTGTGAAAATTCCCACTGCTTTAACTTTCTGGGTAGCTGAGTGGAGGAGAGTAGAGAAGGTAAAGGAAAACACCATCGTGAGTGAATACGCAGTGCTCGCCTGCCAGTTGCCATGCAGACTGAAAGGGAGGGAAAGAAGATGCCGCGCATAGTAAACTGGTTGCCTTATCTTGTGTCTCACTGGGCTTGATGTTTTTGATTTATGTTTGTAGTACCCAGAATATTGGGCATAACATTATCTATGGCTAGCTGGAGTCGTAGGACAGGTGTCCTTCCCAAGGGCAACCGGGAGAAGTGCGGGTTAGGGTTGGGATTGTCGCTGGAGACCTGGATGGGGTATCGCTTGCCCATATCAGAGTCCTTTTTTCTCCCTATACTTAGGCTGCGGCTGTTCTGCTCCACTCTGTTCCTCACCGGTTCCCGGGCCCCTGAGTGACCAATTGGCCCGGCTTGTATAGAAAGGAGCTGATGGCTGCATTCAGGCCAGCCACAGAGGCAGATGGTTAATGAAAACAAACAAACAAACCAATAAATAAATAAAGGTTAGCACCTGACTCTGGGCTTAGACAGTCCTGGGTTTGAATTGTACAAGCTGCATGAGCTTGGACAAGTTACTTAACCTTTCTGGGCTTCCGTTTTATTGTGGGAAGAGTGGCGATAATTATAGTTTAGGCCATGAGGCTGTAGTGAAGACCAAGTCAGAAAATGCAGGGCCTGGCATGACCCAGGAGGATCACTCTTCTGGCCTGCAGTGCGGGCCCTCCTCACAGGCCTGTCACCTTCCCAGCCCAGGAGCTCCGTCTGGAGTACAGAACAGGAGAGGTGGAAGGACCCTACTGCTTACAGGGTTCCCTTCCCTCTTTGGCTCTTAGGGGTCAAAACTCAGTGCTGTTGCTCAATCAGTCCATGGTTTTTCCTTTCGGGGGCAGTTTGTAGTGGTCCACATGCTTTATCTCAGGGAGGGGGACCTCCAACCCAGGCCTTGGAATTATGAGCTGCCTGCAGTTTTACTGGAAGGAGCAGGTCCTGAGAAACTACCGCATGATCTTTCTTGAGAACGTTTGCCTCAGTAAAGCTTTATGAGGCTGCAGACAGATCATTTATCCTATCATCTGACCAGGTTTTTGTTAAACGGAGGAAGGTAGTTATTGTGAAATGCAGCTTGTGGGGTGTAAATAAAATACTCTGTGCTTAATAAGCCTTTCATTCGTTTGCTTAATCTGCTAGGTATTTGTTTTCATTTTCTTTCTTTTTTTTTTAATGGAAAAATCATTTTATATTTTTTTTTCACTGAAAGATCTAAAAAAAATATTCTAGGGTATTTGGTCCTCAGCCCTTTTTTCTCCTCCCTAAGCTCTGCTTCAATCACAGCAAAGTGGGGCAGCCACACTGTAGAACCCAAGCAGGAATAACACAGGACTGGGTGGAGCACCTGCCTGGTCATCTCACCGGCTGGAGCTGCACAGTGCGGTGGGCTTGCCCTGTACCGCAAAACATTGGCATTCAGTGTTTGATGCACAGAACTTTATGCCAAGTGCCAGCACACTGGTGCCTGAGTCCAGTCCTGGCTCACGAACCGGCCTGGTGGTCCC